>VUQK01023390.1:6148-18375 GCA_015106715.1 Bujurquina vittata | reverse complement strand
TGTCCTCTCTGGTGACCTCATCTCTAACCTTCAACCTTTAACCCCCTCACACTTGGCTGAGTCCTTTTCATACTCTCTCTGAACTCTGACCCCAGACTGTCAATCATCCTGGGGTCACCTGCTAAAACCATCAACGAAAAAAAGTGCAGCAGTTAGATAGTGATGAAAGTCTCAGCGCAGTTACTCATAGATTAGAGAAACACCCTCAAAACAACACACCCAAACCTTTTTCTTTTTTCTTTTTGTCTTATTTTCGCGCATAGAGGCCTAATTCTTAAAACAAATTTAAAAGCTTTTATGTACACGTACAATACAGCAAATGCTGTATGACTCATTATGTTGTCATAACCACTTTTTTCTTCAGTTCTTGAGGGAGCGGCTCCTAGAACATTAAGTTCCTTTCATATCACGTGAAAAACATAAACATGCATAAACATTCTCATATATATATTCATATAGTCGCATGTGTATTAGAACCAGACATACTCTTACGCTTCTTTGTGTGCTTCTGCACATGAATAAAACAAGAGGAAGCAGTACACACATGCTTGCAGCATGTTTATCATACATGCAGTTACAGACTTGGTTCAGAACATATTACAAAATGTTTTGCAAGGTTTCTTGGTGGTCGGTACTTTATTGATTCATCCTGTACAACAGCTAATTTATTACAGACGCACACAATGACCAAACATTGTGGCCTAAAACCCGTGCTGCTTCATCCCAGTCAGAGTCACGCTGTAGTGCAGTGACCACATAACAAGTATTAAGGGTTTAACAGAAGCCTGGATATTTTACATGAAGCCTTTTCAAATATCTCAGCTTCCAGTGTGAAGTGAAGCCAGTGGTGAGGTACTTCCTTATGCTCACAAGGGGGCGACTCCTCTGGTTGCAACAAAACAACTAGGTTTTAAGCCTTCCTAAATACAGTACTACTCAAAAATGGGTGAGTGTGCCCAAACCTTTGTCTGCTACTGTATATGAATGTTTATTTTGTAAATTATGGTGCACATTCATGTCAAAAAGAGGGACAAACCTGTAGCACCAGCCTATATCAGGATTAATAAGTCTGTACCACATGAGAGTGGAATATCCCTGAGTTTCTCAGTCAGATCCACCCCTTGCTCATCACATCTGGTTTTAAAACACCAACATGTAGACAGCAAAAAGGCTCACTTTGTGGCTTCAGTGGAGGGTTGGCCTGGTTTTGAATTGTAACATGGTGCTTTGATTTTCCAGTAACCTTATCCAAAATACTAATCTTAATCATTTTCACATAGAGAACTGCAGCAACTTCCCACTGACCTTCTGTATTTGTTCTGGTGCTTCTAAATTTGAATATATCCCACATTTAGAATAATAAGTCTCTTCATTCCTGCTTGAGGTACTTTCCCTGTGTTGTCAATCCCTGTGGAAAATAGGGGTCATAGAGAAAAGAGTAGACCCAAAATGCTCTAACAATAATGTCTCATGATTAAGTTGAAGCCATCAGGAAACTTGCCAGTAAAAGAGAGACACTGATGTTAAGAGCGTGTTACTCACACTGCAAAGCATCTTTTTTTTCTGTGTGCAGGGTAAAATTGTAAAGGGGGCGTATTACAACCAAAACCTTGATTTTTTTTCCTAACCAAGTAGTAAAAGTACCAAAAAATGTATTGGACATTATCACTGTAAAAGAACATTATTTGGGATTACTGTTTCAAGGCACCAACACCAAATGCCCTTGGATATATATACACATGTATGCGCATGATAAAAACTTCAGTGAATGTTGAGACTACTTATTTAGAGACAGTACAAACAAGGGAAGCAGGTCTTTTAGTGGCATCTCAGGTTCAGGCAACAGGGTGGGGTGGGGGGCACCCTGTTGTGTGTGGACTCACCACACAGTGAGTCCACACAGATCAAACACAGAGGGAGCATGTCCTGCAAAGTTTGTTCAAAGACCGGAAAGAGCAAGAGGAAGTTGTGCTTTACATAGAGGCTACATGCAGGAATGGTGAGGAAAAGTCATTCATTTCACACATGTTTTTTTAACTACAATCTGAGAAGCTGTTTGGGAGCCAAAAGAGCCGGCTCTCTCGTAAGAGCTAAACTTCCCATCACTAGTAAGATCTCTGAGTTTCGGATTCAAACCTCCTGGTCTTCTGGTGTTCTTCCTGTGCCCACGTGGTTCCTCTGAGTCTGGTTTCCAACAAGTCCAAACACAGGTGTGTTAGGCTGACTGGCAAATCTAAATTGACTGTAGATGATAGTGTGTGTGATTGTGTAACGACCTGTCCAGGTGTCCCATGCCTCTTGCCCAATGACAGCTGGGAAAGACTCCAGCACCCTGCGAGTTAATAAGGGCTTAATAAAAGGCATGAATTTGGTCGAAAATTGATGTCTTTCAAATTGAAATTATTTTGTCATTTTCTTACAGAGTTTTTTTAATATTCATTTTCACAAACCTGCACAGTCATTGTCAAGTAAGTCCTTTACACATTTGGATATTCCAGAGATTCCAACTTCGACATGTTGGGCTAAATTAATCCATTAGTGACAATTTTTCACTCCAAAATGATTACCAGCAGTTGTAAAATTAAGTTAAATTTGACTTATGCTGTGCTTGCCGTCTTTTTACTTTAAATACTCCTCAAAAATGCCAGAACACATCTGAATTGTCATTTAGTGCACCCACATGTCACCATCACATATGACTAAGTACAATTTAATAAGAGCAGAAGGGCTGACTATATGCTCTGTGCGATTAACCACTAAAACTGTTCCAGGAATCTTATTTTCACTTCACGGGGATTCACTCAACTTTATCGTTTATGACGGATATGCTGTACTTTTGAGCAAGTTGGGGTTGTGATGGAGCTTTGAGTGATATCTGATCTCTTTGTGGGGCATCCTTTTTCAAGCTGAGGAATCAAAGACCACCAATGTGGCACACCTCTAATGTGGTCAGAGGAAGGGGAAGGACGGGGGTTGATCTGCAGATTTGGCTCAGAGACACACTTGAAATCTTGATCCTCTCCCACCACGTCCATGCAGGCAGATGGGGGAGAGCAGAGCTCAACTCCCCGACCAACTCCTGCACTTGCCACACACTGAGTGAGCACCGACGACATTTATCATTCTCTCTCCCCGTCGATAGCCACTTTCTGCTTTTCTCCATTTCCCTCGCTGCTTTCCCCTTTTGGCAGGCAGGGTTAAGTTTAATTGTTTTGTGTGTGACAGATACGGAGTGAGGTTTGGCACTAATTTGAGGCAGACCACGCACGGCCGTTTTATGGTTTCTTTCCACCTCACTTGCTGATGTGTGGCGGTGACACGTTTGACAAAAACCATCCAAGGTAAAGGGCTGGGTGTGACCCTGTGTGTGCTTACAGGGAGACTCACCCTCAACAGCACCTTCTTTAGTCCCACCCAGCCCCACATATAATCTCGTTCCTCTACAAGCATCATTGGCTGAATTTAAAAACAGTGTGGTTTGCAGTTTGGGGTGTTTATGCTGGTTTATGGTCTCCTCTGCAGTGGTGACACCCTGGGGCCACCTACTTGCAGTAATCTCATAATTAGCTGAACGGGTTTGAAGGAACATGCCAAATATGTGTTACTTGTTGCTTTGGGGCCAGACAAACAGAGGTGTCAGCTGAGTGCAGAAAGGTCCATTTCACTGGAAACTGGCTCAATGAGCAGAATAATGCGCAGCCTTGGTGGGTAGATGCATAATCAGTTTGGTGTGTGCTTTAAGGGACGCTGTAGGGAGGTTAACTCATGACATCAACTTGTAAAAAAAAAAGAAAAAGACTTTTTACCAGCTCAGACTCATCCATCACACAGATGCAGCCCTAAAGCAGGATTTGTGTGTGTGTGTGTGTGTGTGTGTGTGTGTGTGTGTCTAGTGATAGGACCACCGGGCCTCTAGACATGGACTCCGCCTTTGAGCTTAATACAACTGATTGCACTCTGATCAGTCCTGGTAATAGTTAAGGCTTCAAAGACACAACCTCTGAGGCTGCCAGCAGTTATTTCCAACCCTGAGATCTCAGTCCCGGCCTTTAAGTACTGTAAGCAACAACGAACACTAGAGGGGGGAAAAAATGTGTTGAGCTATGGTTGGTAGCTATTCTTCTATTCTTTCTTGTGTTTCTAATGTACTTTCATTCCCAGTAACCCCAGTGTTTCCCTGCTCGTGCCTCCATCTCCCTTACCTATTTGTTAGTGTTTTCGGTCTGTCTGTTAAACATGTCTCAGTGTTAGTTATTTGTCAATTGGTCTTCTCCTGCTTTACTTTAATAGCTAATTTTGTGTTGATTGTCCCATCTTTGTTTTCCCTTCGTGTCGTTGTCTCTTGCCTTTGTTTCTCTTATCATATCTGCTTGTGTCTAATTACTATCACCTGTGCCTCATTTCCCACCTGTTTCCCGTCCCCAGTCAGTCCACTGCATTCATGTTTTGTTTTTGTTGTGTTTTTTTGTCGATCATCTGTTGCATTGTCTCCTGGGACCTGTACGCCAAAAAAGTTCAACATACCCAGGATATCTTTTCCTTATCTGGTTTCACTTATCCTCACTGGCGGTCAGGCTAAACGGGCACACGAAGATTGTGATCAACTTGATAAATCAACCCAGAGTTTCCCAATCTAGCTGCAAGTGCATTCATGTGCAAAAGGTAGAAAAAAACTGGAATAAAGTAAAAAAAAATCAATATATATTGATTAATAATCTGCATTTATCAATAATGATAATCAGAATGTTGATTTGAAAAAAACAAAAAACAAAACAACTGAACTGTTCACACACTAAAGTCCGGGCATCGTCCTGCATTGGTGACGTTATTGGTCAGCAGTCAGTGATTTCACACCTGTTGATCTATGACCTAGGTTAGGTTTGCAGCATACCTTACCATAGTGATATACACTGTCAATGAACTGCCTTTGTAATACTGAACACCCAAGGTAAAACCTGAAGGACAAGCCAAAATTTTTTTTCATACTACAGGTCTTGCTTTGTGTTCATTTGCAAATGCAGCACTTGTGTCCTGCATTTGGTTCTCCATGGGGTGTTTTCATTGTGAACTGCAGCCAGGCCAGTTTAGCACTCAAACTCACTTTACCTTTGTAAGAACAATGACAGCAGCACAAACTTTATATCTGCTTTTGATGGCAGTGTGGTATGAACTGGAACATGCCAGTAAGTGGCCATTGACCACTTTTTTTTTTAGTTCTTTGAACTTCTCACAGCTCCACGGCTCTTTTATTTTTCTCTTTTCATCCATGTTCCTGCCTCTCTTTGTGTGTCACTCTGTATTTTGCTTCTCTCACACAGGTGAGCTGTCACACCTCTTGTTCTCAGCACCTTACAATTATCCCCTTCCATTCTTCAAACACTCACACACACTTAAATGCCCTCTGGCAGGGAAGATACTTCTAGTGCTATTTTTTCCACACAGACACATTACAAAAGTGTCTCTTTACAGAACCTTTAGAAGGACAGGGGAAGCTAACATGTAGTTCAAGGCTTTTAATAGAAACTGTGGTGGAAGAAAATGACTGAAATAAACCAACAAGTCTTTGTGGTGATGGTGCAGTTTTTCTTTGCTCTGGCTGATCATCAGAATGGGTAAGAGTTTTCTGGAAGTAAATCTTTTTGCTGTTGAAGGAAAATTTGAATTTGTTGAACTTTCCTAGAAAACATCTAGATTTTTTCAGCTTTAGTATAATCCTAAGAATTTTGTAAACTTCTGGAACATTTGTGGCTCTTTCTTCTTGTACAGTGTAAACCTATAAAATTAACCTGCGTGCCCTGTGTCAGATTATTTAATAGCTTGTTAATGCAGTATATAGAGATTTATGCAGCTATAAATGTAGCTTATGTGGTGATCCTGCAGGCAATGACATTTTAATACAATTTTTGCCTGTTAAAGCAATTAATAAGAGAGAAATTTTAACTGTATAGAACGGAAGGACTTTTCCTGTGAAAGACTGGGCTTGAGGAAGGTGTTTCATAAGTAGTTATAGTGTACAGATGCTTTAAATCGGCATCAGTGTGCTTGAAAGATCCAATAAAAAGAAGTAGATTAGCAGGGTTAGAATAATGTAGATTTAAAAATGTGGAAGAAGCAAAACCAGAGAGATACACATGAAGCAAAAATCCAAATATAAGTGAAAGATATGAAGATGAAGACTGTTTATCTTTTTGTTAAATAACTGTTGCAACTGAAATAACTATATTTTACTGCATTGAAGCAGCATCTGTAGGTACTGATAGTACTAATTCCTGATTTTCCTTTTTCTTTCCTGTTTCATGCTAACCTGGCTGTCCGTTACACTTGTCTAAAACTGATCAAAGTCCTTCTGCAATAAAGTCTTGCCACTCAGCAGCATCTGTGTTGTTTGTGTTAGTCGCTAGACTGCCGTGTAGTTTGCGTGGATTACGCTAACAAACACTTGCCAACTGCTCTCCAAGCGTGAGACCCTTTGCCTACAAAATAAAAGTTACGCCTTTTGAAACATGCTGGCTGCAGTGCTGAGGCATAGCTTTTACTTTTATGGTTCCAGTTTGCACACACTTTTTCAAGCAAACTACAGGCAGCCGTGGCAATCTGCAGCTCACCTCACCATAGCTAGCAACCTTCAGCAACCACTCGCCAGTCTAATTCATGCTACAGTAATCCTAAAAAAACCAAACATCAACTTGGCATCGCGTGGCTCACTGCACACAATGAGACATGTTCTGCAGTACCGCCAGTGAACACTGGGAAACATCTGTATTAAGACTGAATGTTTCTCGTTACAGCTGTTGTTTGGGTTCAGCCCGGCTTCAGATCTCAGAACTAATCAGGAATTTGCTCTCTTTCTGTTATTTCCCTCTCTGCTTCTTTTCTTTTTCCTCCTGTCTTTCGTTCATGAAACAGGGTTCTAAATCCCGAGAATAGTTGTATTTTAATGTTTGCGTAAGTGAAGACATTTCAGCTTAAGCAGTGACATCTTTGTGTCAATGTCCCTGTGTTTTCTATCTGAATAAGTAGTTAGTCTCATGGACTCTGTCCAAAATCACACCCTATTTTTTGCACAGTGGACCGTTTTCACCCTACACCTATTGCATGTAAATAGGATGATCTGTTGATCTTACCTAATCTTTCTCACATTTTAAACTCTGTTTGTGTGTGGGGTTCTTTGTCTGATATTATTGTCACAGTTTCACAGCTGCTTCTGGGAAAACCATCAAAGGGTAAATAGTTGACAAACTTTACTGGTGATTAATTGCACTGCCTACCTCCCAGGCATTAGATGGGCTTTGTGCTAAAGCCCTGGAGGTCTGGTGATGATTAATAATGTGATAACCTCTTGTCCCAGCCTCCACAGGCCAGTGGAGGATGAACCAGAGAAAACTCGGGGTCTCTGCAGCTATGGTCAGACCACTTCCTGTTGTTTTGGATGGAAGAATGTGAACAATATTTGTGAGCGTAAGTCATTCTGCAATTCAGTAACACCACAGCAACTATCATAAGTCTCCCTGAGGTCACTTAAAAGCTCAGCGAAACAACATTAGAAGAAAGAAATGTGAGATATTATGACACATACTGTATAATAAGCCCTATAACAGCCTGAAGCACAGTGTTATTCCTGATTCATTTTACTGACTATTAACTCATTGCAAAGTGAAGGTACATTTTAATTTGAAATTAATATTAGTGTATGTTTACATTTGAAGCAGCAATATTCAATATTTGTATAGCAGCAATAATCAAATGGCTACATTATAAAAATGCGTGCAGAGAATTGACCATTCCTCTTGGCTTTATGAGGCATTTTAGTTTTTTCCAGCAGATTATGTTGGTTTTATGGCTCTACAGCATCTAGTATCATCAACACTGTTTCAAGATGGCTCAGGAAAACATAAATAAATGTATCCATTGGCACTATGAAGTGATGTCCAGTCAGTTTTATATATCCCTGTGAACTTCGCAATTCATCCTGCCGCTTCTATCAGCAGTCACATCATCAGTAAACACTAGTGACCCAGTTCCACTGGCAGCCATACATGCCCATGCCATAACATTGCCTCCCCATGTTTGACAGATGACCCGATTGCTTTGGTATCATGTTGTTTGCCTCTTTCTCCATTCTTATCCTCTTCCCATCATTCTGTTACAAGTTAATCTTGGTTTCATCTTTCCAAAGAGTTTGTTTTATCTATTTTACATGTTTCCTGGCACAGTCTAATCTGGCCATCCTGTTCTTGAGTGTAAACAGTGCTTTGCACCGTGATGTATTTACACTCATGAAGGCGTCTCTTGATATGTAGATTTTGACAGTGATAGACCTACATGTACCTCCCGGAGAGTGTTCTCGACTTGGTTAGATGTTGGGGTTTTTTTTCCTAGCCATGGAAATAATTCTGTCATCATGCACTTCAGTTGTCTTCTGTGGTCTTTCGGGCCTTTTTTTGGTGTTGCTTAGCTGGTCAGTGTTTTCATTCTTTTTAAGATTGTTGATTTTGGCACTGTGATGGGTCTATTTAAAATTTTCAGCCTAATGATAACCTCCCTCACTGGTACTGACATCTGTTTGGACCTCATATTGACATTTTCAGTGAACAGTTGCGAAATGCAAGTTCAACACTTGGAGTCACCCCAAGATCTTTTACCTCCCTAATGAAGCAACGAGGGAGCAGGCTTCACCTGGCTGTGAAATTGCTTGTCAGTCACTTGCCCAATTACTTTTTGAGCCTCTGAAAATGGAGGACTGTGTATACAAATCTCTTCTTTAAAAAACAAAAATTGTCATTGTCCAAAAACTTATGAACCTACTTGCTAACATGGCCACTATAAAGTTTTTCTCCATTGTCCTGTTCACAAAAAAATGACTGCTTTACGTGGCTTACACCAAAGTACAGAAGTTACAGTGTGTCTTTTATTGTCCACAGCAGTGTGCAAGAGGTCCTGTATAAATGGAAAATGTGTGGGACCAGACAAGTGTTCATGCTCCACGGGATATGAAGGACTGCAGTGCAATGAGGGTGGAGTATCATTCACAAAATCATTGTCTGTCTCATGTTTTTAATTTCTTAACCATTACCTGCGTCATTCTGCATCATTTACCACAAGGATTTCTATCTGCCACTTGAATAATGTTTCATATTGACTCCAGATGTGAATGAGTGCGGTTTGCCGGAGAGGCCGTGTTCCCAGTGCTGCATGAATACACACGGTAGCTATCGCTGTTACTGTGAACCTGGATACACACTCAGTGCAGATGGATACACCTGCAACAGTGAGTAATTTCCTTTGGAGGGGAACATTTAAAATCCACATGAAGAAAAGCCCGCATACTCCGATCAGGTTTCTACAAAAAGCCTTCTGCCGTCTTTATACCATAATAGGAGGTTTAAGTATCTGAGGACTCAGTTTATACATCCTTTTAGGCTTGCATAAATGTTTATGACTGAAATTTACAGTTTATATTATGGGAAGTGATATCATAACAAACCTTGGCGGTGACAGGTTCAAGAGCAAAGAGCATAAATTAGTGATTCATGTAAGATTTTTGTTTTTAAGGAGCGTTCAGTTATCATTTCTGTTTACATCTTCATTACTGGTCTGAGGGTTGCAGAGTGTGTACTCGTGTACTGTGCGGTGGCATGACGGTGTGTGTGACCCTCTGACCGATCCTCCGCCAGTGTTTCCCTGTCTGTCTTCCAGGAGAGGCCGCATGTTCCTCCCCGCGCTGCCAGTTTGGTTGCCAGATGGAGAGAGGGGGAGCGGTGCGCTGTCTGTGTCCCCGTGGCCTCCACCTGGCTGCTGACAACAAGACCTGTGAAGGTAGTGCCTCCTAGAAATACCCTTAGTATGTAACTATGTTTAAATTCTAACTTTGCACTGTTTTTCCTTCACCTGATAATCAGACTGAACTGCTGCTTTACGTAAGCTCATTCCCACCAAAGTGCTCAAATCTGTTTGTTTTATAAATCATGTAGTAAATATTATCAACAGCTTTTTGCAAAATGTGCTGTAATTACACTGTTACTCAAGAAAAATAACTTCGATCCATTGGTGATTAATAATTATGGACCTATTTCTTATCTTTCTTTCCTCTGCAAAATATTTGAAAAAATTTGAAGAAATAACTGGACGAATATCAATCACAGCACAAAAACAGCTCTTATGACCTGAAGATCAACAGCCACTCACAGAGTTTGAATCTTGGCTCTGCTCAATCTCACTTTGAAACTTTGGGTCATTACTTTTGAATTAAAATGATTCATAATTCAGTTGGTTTAACAGGTCAGGTTTTACCTAAAGGGTTGAAGTTTTGTGTTTCAATTAGTAGTTTTAGATTTGCAAAAATAAAAATTTAATCAGGGGTTCCTCAAGGGTCTGTTCTTGGTCCATTACTCTTCAACCTCTACATGCTCCTGCTTGGTACTGTTATAAAGAATCATCATTCTTATGCTGATAATACAGTTGCTACCTTTATTACATTAACAGCTGGATGTCTCAGAACCTTTTAGTCAAGACTGAAATATTGGTTGTTGGTCCAAAAAGTCAGAGACAGCAAATTTGTTTATACTTATGATCCCTGTCTCTGAAGCACAGTGAGTAAGTCAGGAACCTTGGCATTATTTTTGACAGTGATCTCAGTTTTGATAATCACATTAATAATGTCACCAGATCTGCTTTCTATCGCTTAAAAATATATAAAAAGTTAGAAAATTCTTATGTCAAACCCACTGAGATTTTGGTCCATGCATTTATATCGAGCAGGTTAGATTACTGTAACACTCTGTATGATTAAACATATTATCAGTAGGACGACTTCACCCTTTTCAGAATGCAGCAGCCAGAGTCTGTACATGTATGCAGAAATGTGAAAATATTACCCCAGGACTGACGTCATTTCATTGGGTCACAGTTCAACGCAGAATTACCTTTAAAATCCTTCTTTTAGTTCATAAACCACTCAGTGGTTTAGCCCCCCAGACATCTCAGGTGATCAGGTGCAGATTTGATCTAAGTGTGCTGAGTGTGCTTTCAGTTACTGTGGTCCTGCTCTCTGGAGCAGGCTGTCTGCTGACCTGAGGTCAATTACAACTGTGTTTACATTCAAATACAGACTCAAACCTTTTTATTATTACAGGGCTTTTTGAGAACAGAGTTAAAGGTAGACTTTTACAGAGGATTTAAAATCATCAACTGACTATCAGCTCTGAATACCTAATTAGAAATATCTCTCATAGATGAATCTATTAATAAATGTTTGCGCCAAGGTTAAAAGTAAAACTAAAGCCGACACACGCAGTAGATTGTGTGTTTTGCAAAGGTAGATGTAAAGCACAACTTCTCATGCACATTATATTAACTACCTGCAGCTAGAGTTACCAGAGGTCCACTGATCTGCCCACCCAGTGGTTAAAAAAACTTTAATCGCCTAAAGTGAAGAAAAACATAGACTGGCCTCTCTCCTCAGTGTCAAACCACTTTATGACTGAAGTCCCCCTCGATAACTCAGCAGTTCCTGTCCTCTAATGAAGTGAGCCCCGCTCACAGCTGTTAAGAAGACACTCTCACACTCGGGAGCTCTCTTAGTGGGAACTATTTAACATCTAAGGTGGTGGGAAGTCCCTGCTTTTTCTTCACCATAACACTGCAACTCTATTTAAATTAGAGTGGGACAAATAACAGAAATGTTAAATGCAACTAAAATTTGCAGGTCTTTCTCCTCTTCCTCAAGTCATTATAATAAGCAGGCAAGGATATATTTGGTTGCCAGCTTATTAGTACAGTGTTATAGTACAGAGACGTATAGCATAATTGAATGCAAAAAAGGGAAAATAATCTTTTATCACTCTCAGGATTGGGGCTAAATATTTGAAATTCCTAACTTAACTGTGTGATGAACTAAACTACTTTCAGCACTTCAATCTAAAATCACCATAGAGTTCCAGTGCCGCTCACACTTTGCAAGCGCTAGTTCAAAGTGTAGCTCAAAGAGAAGTTCATGGACAGGCTCATATTTATCTTTCAAAATGTATGATTTTGAATTAAGTTCACAGTCTCAGAAAATAAGTATACTATCATTTTTTATATAAATTTTTAAATTTTTACCTGAATGGATAGGTTCCATACAGGTAACAACTCTTAAGTGAAGTGATTTTATATATATATATATATATATATATATATATATATATATATATATATATATATATATATTGTGCATTTTATATATCTCT
>VUQK01023389.1:0-25322 GCA_015106715.1 Bujurquina vittata | reverse complement strand
GGTTCCCAGGTCCAGTGGTTGTATAACAAGCTGAAATCATCACCCCTCCACCACTTTGCTGGTATGAGGTATTAGTGCTGATATGCTGTGTTTGATTTTCACCAGACGTGGCGCTGTGCATTATGGCCAAACATATCCACTTTGCTTTCTGTCAGAAAGATATTCCAGAAGTCTTGTGGATTGTTCAGAGGTTTCTTGTTTGCAAACCTAAACCATTCTGCCAGAAGCCCTTCCAAACAAGCCACACCTGTTCAGTCTCTTTCTAATTGTGTTCAATGTTATGAACTTTAACATTTAACAATAACTGTGGCCTGTGGAGACGCAGATGTAGCTCTTGGGGTTTTTGCAGTTTCTCTGAGCATTGCATGGTCTGGCCTTGGGGTGAATTTCCTGGGACATTCACTCCGGGGAGGCTTGTAGGATTGTGTTAACAAATGCCTGAATGCTCCATACCAGCAGACTGCCAAAACTTTTGCTTTGCTCTCATTTGCTAAGGGTAAGTAGCTGGCTGCTATTTACCCTCTTAATTCCTCTGGAAGCATTAAGGGTGGGGAAAAAAATCAGTTGAAACAGTCTGAGCTCAATTTATAATTGTATAAGTTACAACATCACAAAAAATCTGCAATGGAAAAAAAAACAACTAAAGTATTTATGTTTATACGTAGTTAAGTAAAGAAAATATACATAAAAACAGCCCATTAAAAGGTATCTTTATAGCAGGAAGAGAAATTGTAATGAGTCAACTGGCTGATGACACTACATTATTTTTAAAAGATATTACTCAAGTCCCTATTGCTATCCAAATAATTGATCTATTCTCTGCAGCTTTTGGACTTTGCTTTAAATTTGAAGAAATGTGAGCTATTTCCTCTCAAAGAATATGATGCTACAATTGTCCATGATATACCAATTAAGACTAAAATCAAATGTCTTGGGATCAACATTGTGAAAAACCAGATAGATAGATGCTCTGAAAACTTTGATTTAATTATTGATAAGACAAGGAAAAAGCTTAATCAATGGCTACAAAGGGATTTATCACTTAAAGGCCGAGTTCTGCTGACAAAGGCAGAAGGCCTATCTCGCCTAACATATGCAGATGTCCCTCTGGCTGTTAACAAACAGCTTTGTGACGCCATTGATAACCTCTTGTTCAACTTTATCTGGAAAAACAAGACACGCTATGGTAAAAAATGTGTGATCATGAACTCGTATGATTTTGGTGGATTAAACCTTGATTTCACTACCCTCGACAATACCTTCAAAATAAATTGGATAAAGTGGTTTATACATAATCTCACTTCCATTTGGAACTTTATACCTAAATATATATTTTCTACCATTGGAGGCCTTCAATATGTTTTTTTAATATGATTATAAAATAGAAAAACTTCCCCTTAACCTGTCAAATTTCCATAAGCAAATGTTGTTGGCATAGTCATTAATTAACAAACATAACTTCTCTCCCTATAGATGCTTCATTTGGAACAATCAGTATATTAGATACAAAAACAAATCATTGTTCTTTAATGTGTGGTTTAAGAATAACATAATTTTAGTAACCTAGTTATTAAATGAAAATGGAAATATTTTAAATTAGTTCCTTCAGAAGTATGGTATTCCTGTTTCCCCAAAAGAATTTGCTATTGTAATGGATGCAATACCGTCTGGTATTTTAACATTATTGAGAGGAGCTGAAAAACCAGCATGTGTACCTTCGCGTGACCCCAAGTCAACGCCAGTAGGCTGTATTTGTTTTTCTAGCACATCCAAAAATAACAACCGCAACATCAGGTCACTTTTTCAAAAAGATATTACAACTATTTCCACAGTGACCCAGTACTGGTCTGGTGATGTGAATTTGAACCTTCCTTACAGATATCTGTTGACAAACAAAGTGAGAAAAGTGTCTTTTGAACCGATTCATAGATATTATCCTGCCAAGCATTATCTATTGAAGTTCAAGAAAGACATTTGTGAAAATTGTTCTTTCTGTGAAACTGAACCTGAATCTGTAAAACACTTGCTCTGGCAATGTCAGTTTACTGCCACCTTCTGGTCAGATGTAACTCGTTTCATTAAGATTGACTCAGGATTTTGTCTAGACTGGACCAATGTATTGTTTTGTATTGTATGTTTATATGTATGTTTATGTGTATGTGTATGTGTATGTGTATTGTGAATGTATTGTCTTTAATAAAAAGAAAATTAAAAAAATGAAAAGAAAACATGAATTCTTTGCAGATTTCTGAAACAGTCTTTAAGTATATTGTTGTATTTTATTACAATTTTGGCCACAGCGGCCAGCGCCATTGCAGCCACCTTAAATTCTACACAGTCAGCTCAGTACAGCACATAGGGGCTTAATTCAGATGTCTAATTTTGATGAGAAACTATCATCCCTCAATGTTCACCCTACCTAAATGGAATTCAACTTTTAAGCTATAAATGTCCCAATAAACATATTAGGAAATGCTTTTATAACAAAAGAAAATGAACACCACGGTGTAAGGCCCTTTGGAATTCTCAATTTACAGGAATAAATTGGCGCAAAGCGTGGCTTGTTCCCTTTAAATTTTTGTTATCTAGTGAAGTCAGAGAGCTACATCTTAAACTGTTGAACAATTTCTATCCAACAAATACATATTTTTTATAGATTTTCAGATGCTGATGATAAATGCTCATTCTGTATAGCTGAACCTGAGAGTGTTGTTCGCTTATTTTATAAATTCTCTTTTTGTGTTACTTTCTGGAAAGAGTTGGAGAGGTTTTTGTTTAACAAAGCAGCAATTGATTGTCAGTTGTTCTATGAACAATATCAATATTACAAAATATTCATATACAGCCTTCTATACATAGAAGCACGTAGAGGTAGATAGTGTAGTAATTTGAGATATCTTGAAAGGAATTTTGACTTGTCAAAATTGAAGATATGTTAAATTATTATTGTTACTAGTCAGAATGTAATTGGAGATATCTCAAATTACCATTCTGGATAGTCAAAATTTAGTTTTGTCTAGTCAAAGTGCAGTTTTAGATATTTTAAATGTAATTACAGATAGTCAGACAAACGGATTAAATGTTAAAACGGCCTGCCATAATCATCAATGGAGCACCGATACCACCCATGTGGATTTAAAAAAAAATCACTCGCGCTTGTTGATGACTTCATTCCTCCCCTTTATCAGGCGCCACTGCCTACGTCACTTCCTTTTTCAGCGTAGCACGACGAGAGGGACCCACTGCAAAGATGAGGTGAGGCCACATTTTGTCAAAAAATAAGTAAAAAAAGGCATTTTAGACGAATTTCTCGGTATTGTGTTATTGTTCTGAACACACAGAGTCATAATACTGTGCGAGTTTGATTTTATTTTATTGAATTTCTAAGTAATTTACGCTAAATGTGCGGCATGGCATCGGTTCATCTGCCGGTGTAACTTAGGGACAGTGCGGTGAGTTTCTCGGATGTAATCCATCGCCATCCGAACATTTAAAATGTATTTACAGTCATCATCGCCTCTGTGGGGTTTAGTTTAAGTCCCCCAAATAACAGAAACATAATTTTTCTCGACTTTAGTGGCTTCTTGGTGACTTTTTCAGAGCTGTGCTGTAGCACAATTATAGCGAGCTGAGTTTTATTTTTTATATGACGCTTTTTCTTGCACTGACTTTAACTTGTATTCTAACGTTCTTTACTTTACAGTAAGGTCTCCAGGGATACCTTGTACGAAGCCGTAAAGGAGGTCCTGCAGGGCTCTCTGTCCAAGCCGAGGAAGTAAGCAGCTCCGAGGAGCCACCTGAACCTGTGACTTAAGTCTTCATACTGAGCGTACAGGATGTGTGTGTAACCTGTCATTCCTTTGTAGGTTTGTGGAGTCGGTGGAGCTGCAGATCAGCCTGAAAAACTATGATCCCCAGAAGGACAAGCGTTTCTCCGGCACTGTCAGGTTCGACCTTTTACTGTCTCACCCACCCTTTTCCCTGTGCGCCTCCAGCCCTGTCTGAGTATCACAGCAGCCTGTTAAATGGGCACATAGCACATGAAAACTCAAAGTACAGACAGGCCAGGAGCAGACATGGAGAAGTACTCTGGGTAGTCTGACTGAGCTGACTCAGCTTTCAGCTGGGGAAGGCAAAGCAGGCGGACCCCAACCCTGGGTCTTAAAACATGAGGGGAGGCTTTGAGTGGCTGAGCTGCTAAGTTCACGTCCTCAGGCCGACCAATATGCTTTGTATTACCTAAGAGGTCAGCTGGACTCCGGCCACTGTGATGGTATGGGTAAGAATTTTTCTACTACACAGTAAAGTCTGACGATCTGTCATTAAGGGCCTCATTACAAAGGAATTACATTTTACACATTGAATGAGCTGATGTCTCTTCTTTTTGTGGATTGAAATGTGGTCATGAGCTTATTCACTAATTGTTTTGCTAACGTGCAGGCTGAAGACACTCCCCAGGCCAAAGTTCTCTGTGTGTATCCTGGGAGACCAGCAGCACTGTGATGAGGCAAAAGCTGCTGACATGCCACACATGGATATCGAGGCTCTCAAGAAACTCAACAAGAACAAGAAGCTGGTCAAGAAGCTCGGTATGGTGTAAACAAAAATTACTTGCTAAACACTTCACTGGTGATTAAAATCTGACAGGCATCTTAACATTACTCCTTTCCTTCTTTTCCAGCCAAGAAGTATGACGCCTTCCTGGCCTCTGAGTCTCTGATCAAGCAGATCCCTCGTATCCTGGGCCCTGGACTGAACAAGGCCGGCAAGTTCCCCTCGCTGCTCACCCACAACGAGAACCTGAACACAAAGGTGGATGAGGTGAAATCCACCATCAAATTCCAGATGAAGAAGGTGTGTTCTGCTTCTCCCTGGCTAACACTTAAAAATAATAAATTATCAGTGTGGAATAACCTTGCTGCTTGTTGTAGGTGCTCTGTCTGGCTGTGGCTGTAGGACACGTGAAGATGACAGAAGATGAGCTCGTGTACAACATCCACCTCGCTGTCAACTTCCTGGTATCACTGCTGAAGAAGAACTGGCAGAACGTGCGTGCCCTCTACATCAAGAGCACCATGGGCAAACCCCAACGTCTCTACTAAATACAGCTTTTCTATTAATAAAAGTGGAGAACCTCCAGAGTTGACTGAGTAGTTTTTATTTCTCATCGGGTCTACTTTATAATTTTAAAGGCGTTCATTAAAAGGGTTCATTTTACTTTCAGTGTATTATTGAGTTCCAATCATGAATTGATATCTTGGTTATATTTAGTTCATAAAAACCACTAAATGCGTGTGGGAGCCTGCTCTGTCTTTAAAATGTGAACTTTAGTTGACAATGGTAGATGGTTAAGTTAATGGTAGATGACATGGAGGGATGTGAGTCAAAGAAGCTATCAATGCTTAAAGACACTGATTTTATTAGTGGTGCATACTGGTTTAATGCTTAAAGTCAGTGCCATTGCCCTGCACATGTGTGAGGACCACTACAGAGGGAATTGATGATTCTTACTTCATAGACCTTTGTCGAAGTAGGGGGAGGTTCACTAGCATGGTTTACCCTGTTTAAGCATCCTTTTGGGACTTCTCTCTGAGATGACAGCCCCTCAGCCAAAGGGGTCTGGGGTTAAAACTGTTCTAATAAGTTAACATGGTAGCTCAAGTTTTTTTTTTTTTTTTATTGGATAAGCGTATATGTCCACCTCTAAAGGCCATCAAGTGTTTCTGCTGTGCTCTGTTGTCCTGCAGAAGCTACACCTGTGCTCTATGTGTTCATATATAAATTCTGCCTCCCAGGGTGACCAGCTTGGCTACAGCATGTACAGATCTATTTTTCAACTGTTGCTAAATACACATAGATACGCAGATGGAAAAACAGGTAGCAAAGTGTTAATAAGATCCACAGCTCCTGACCCACCTAATCTCCTCATGAGTCCCTGTACCCTTGAGTCCTGTCCTGGTGAAACTTTTAAAACATGTTTCTTTATAAGATCAAGTGAACTAGAGACTCCCTTTGCTTCTACAAGATGTCACGGAAAGTAATACAGCAATGTTGTACAATATAGAAGCAGGGTGAAATGTTGAATTGCTACATTTGATTTATAAACTGGTGCAACATGAGTATTAATTTGCTACAGATAAAAACACAGATTCCCATGAGCCTCTTGGCTTGGTTGTCCAGCTCTTAATAGGATTATCTATTCTCGGGACAGGAAAGCAGAGGGACAAATGAGCCAAACACTCACCTGTGAGAATTTGTGCTTTTGCAAATTATAAGAAGTCCACTGTTGACTGTGAAGTGAATTTGAATACTTTAATCAGGCTTTCACTGACATTTGGATTAACTCTGGTGAAGACAGCATCTGACATAGTAATGAGCACCGAGGTGAGTCAATCCAGCTCTCCTACCTGTTCCTTAAACCATTTATTTAAATGTAATACTTCAGAGGGGTGGTAATGCTTCTCCAATGTTTTCAGCCAGAGGCAGAGATAAGCAGTTGCAACCTGCCCACCATGCCAAACAGTGACAACAGCGAGGAAGGTCAACTGCTGAAGAATTTTTTAAAAGAAGTTCATAAAAAGATCTAAAATCTGTGTCATGTTTCTAAATCAGTTCCAACTTTTTAACAGAAACCAGCCAAGAGGAGCCACCAATCACAAGCTGGAGCGAGCTTCCCATCATAGAACGCGTGGGCCTCAACAGGTGACACATTTCACTGTCACATACAGAACCAAATGATATTTACCAGACTTCACTTCAGCTGATATTAAACTGTCAGAGCTTTTGTTTTCTAACAGTGTAGAGATGTCAGAGAAGGACTTGGAGGTAAGTATATTACACTTAATTAAATTCATTCAGCAGATTTTGATCTTTGGTTTTTCATGTGCCTGCACTTGACAAATTAAATACCGTATATAGATTATTTAATCACTGTCTAAGCTTTCACATTAAATTCAAGATTTCCTTATTTCAGAACAACTACAGCTGCATTAAACCTTATTTCTACTCAGGACCTTGAAGACAGCCACATAAGCCTCTGAAACGCTGCGGTGCACTGAAAACTTGAATGAAGTCATTCTATTTTTGTTTCTTCTCCCTCCAGATGGCCTTCTCTCAGATCGCCCTGTCTTTTCGCTGTGATCAGTACACCCTGAAGCAGAGGCTACAGGCGGAGGAGCACGCCCGTAACCTGGCCGAGGAGAACGTCCAGCTAGAGCTGAGCAGAGGCAGGGAGACCTTGGAGGTACTGTATGTGACAGATGATCTGAAGTCAGTCTTTATGACCCCAATAGGCTGGGTGGTGATCCTGTGTGATTTCAGATACTGAAGGGCCTGTGTTTGGACAGCAAGCGCAGCAAGATATTGCAGAAGCTGGAGCTGTCACTGGACATCCTCGGAGGGACCGTGGAACGGATCTCTAACACAGCGGAGGTGCTCGGTGCTGTGCATCAGGTACTTTGAGGCTCCTCTGTCCCTTCGCTCACTGTGGGTTGGAATTGGTTAAAAACAGGCTTTACTCCTCTCTATAACATAAGAATTTAGGGATAATCTGTGTAAGTGAATGCTTACAGAGATCATACATATAATAAACATATATACATATATTATACATTATTACAAACAAAAAGCAAAAAAACCCAACTGGGGAACCGGGGCTCTTTCACAAACGTGCTACCCTTTATACCACGGCGCCACTGTGGCATCCAAATCACAGATCTCCATGTACATGTTCAAAGCCATGTCTTTTGCCTCATTGTAAAATGATGTCATCTCTGTTGACTCTGTGACATTTATTGTTCTGCTTCCGACAGGAGGCTCGAGTGAGTCGGGCAGTGGAGCTCATGGTGGCTCACGTGGAGCGCCTGAGGAGGCAATATGACAGAAATCTAGCAGAGCTGGAAGAAGCCAGGGGGAGGATGCAGCAGCAACAGCATCAGAACCCCTGCAGAAACTTCACAGATCCCAAAGTCTCCACAGGTTTCTGAAACCTTGGTCTGTTTCTTGTTGTTTGCCTTGTTCTGTGGTCACGTGCAAACCTTGAGTGATCAGTGGATCTGTTGTTGCAGAGCCAGAGGAAAGTGACAACATAAATAAAGATCCGCAGCAGGTAGGCAGATATTTGGATGGTAGTAGTATCTATTTTTTTTTACTTCAATCTGCCTTTTATTTGTGTGTGTGTTTCTCTAACAAGAAGCATGGTGGTAGAAGGGTCTGTGTATCAGTAATTTCCAGCCAAACTCAGGTAAGGGGGTTTCCTCAGTAAACTTTCCTGCTTTCTTCACACCTTATCTTTCAGACACCATAGGAAGTCTCTTCTTTGTCTCCCCAGGAAAGGAAAAAACGAGACTTCAGAAAGCGGCTCTCTTCCAGTAAGAAACCCGACCCTTCTGGCCCATCTCCCTCCACGAGCGCAGAGTTCAGCTGCTCTTTCATGACCAAAGACAACAGCTACTCAGTGGAAGATAGGTGAGCTAGAGTGAAACTCCTCCAGATCCTGCTTCAATCCTCACCCCAGAGGGCCCCCCCTAAGTGAAATTGTTGCTTTAATGCTAGATTACTGACTATGCCAAGCACCACATGCTCTGTGGCAGTTACACAACCTGTGAAGGTATACACACAACAACTGCCTTGAGGTGGTTCCTAGAAATAAGCCTGATTTAATTTATTATATTTACATGGTGCATTAATACAGCATTTAATCAACTTGTCTTTTAAACACTGGTTAGTTTTAGTGACCTGAAGTAAAATTGAACAAAAAACATTGCGTGCTTCAATAAGTTGGAACTGAGGAATGTGCTTTTATCGCAGCTCCACTCTGGATACTTTGCTGCAGAGACATAAGGGCAAAGCAGTGTTATCAAACAAAGGAAAGGACAAAAAGCTGACAAATATGTACAGGCAGATCTCTATGGATAGGTAAGTAAACACAATGTCATGGTTTGTTTTGTTTTTAAAGTGTAATGATACATTTTTCTGGATAAACACTGACTGACTGCTCTCTTCAGGCGGAGGCAACCTCCTCAGGCTCACTGGCTGCAGCGCTGCCGGCTGGTGCTCCTGTGCACGTTGGTGATTTTCTGTGCTATAGCACTGAGTTACTTCTTGTGGTAGCTTCATGACGGCGCACATAAGGGATGAATATATGATCATCGGTACTTTATGTGAATTCTTTCACTGTTCTGTGAATGATGTTAGTGTGTCAACAGTGGAAGACTCTGTGAGCAAATATAAAGTCATTTCGATGTGCTGCTTTTTGGTCGTTCATTGTGTGAGTCACGGGGAATTTAACAGACATACATTCTGGTATTATTTTTATTATAAATATACAAAACATATCAAAACTGATACAATCACTCAGTTAGTAAGAAAACCTCATACTGCAGTGAAAACCTTCACCAAACCGCCATTAAAGGCATCAGTGATTATTAGGAGTTAATAGCAAGATTCAAATGTTAAGATTCAACTCACTTCATGTCATTACAAGACAGATTTCACTATGTATATCTATACATATACCTTTAAAAGCTCATTGCTGTGCGTGCTCATAGGTGGTGTATCATAGTTTTAGTAATAAGTCTATGTTGCAAAGGAGGCTCTTTAAATAATAAATATAGAATATAAGTCAAAAAAATTATATTAGGAATGAGTAAACCTAATTTAAAACTACTGCGGGTGAACTGTATGTGCAAAATGTGTTCCAGCCACAAAGGAAGTCTTCAAATAACAGCAGGTTTGTGGTCCATTTGAAATAGCTATGAAACTGTATCAGACTCAATTCACTTCAAATCTATTACCAAACAGATAAAAATAAATAAAACTGGCATATCACCTTACATTAAATTAATTACTGATACCAACAGGTCCACGTTTTCTGCATTTTGTCAACAGACAATCTCACAGATAGTCCAAAGACTTAATAAATAAAAGATATGATTCATCATACTGCAGGGAGCAGCTACACCTGGCTCACAATTTCAGCATCCTCGGCTACAAACCACTGGAGCGGAGTCCCGTCTGAAGCTCTCTGGAGAATCACGTTACCCAAACCCTGTGAAAAATGTCATGAAGTCAGCATTCCCTTTGTGCATTATGGAAATAGTCATTTTCAAGTAAAACTAACTAAAATTTGCTCATCTGTGTTCAGTACCAACCTGTGTAAAAGGAGGCAGAGGCGAAGTGGGGCTTGTAATGCTCTGCTGTTCCCCACAGCTTGGCCGGAGCTTCTGCAGCTTGTTCCTTTGATGCCAAGATTTCAGCTCCTCCGACACGACCTCCCGGGGCATCAGCCTCATGGCGTGGTTCGGGTACTCTTTCAGCGAGGGCGTCCTCACGAGCCTGGTGTAAGGCGGAGGTGGCTTTAAGATGCTCCTGGGTGTTCCCTCTTGCCATTGTCTTTGCTGAGTGCTGCGTGCCACAGGAGACGCGAAGTGCTTCCCCATGTCCAGATCTTGGGGGGAGAGGGGGCCATCCTCTGCTGCAGTTTTAACATAGCTGGGGGTCGTGTTTTTGTGTGTGCTGGGGATTTGGGAGGGTCCTTTCTTCTGTGCTCCAAAGTGGAATCCGTAAGGTGGTGGGCAGAGCTTAGGGACCTCCGTTGGCCTGTCCCTGCTAGGAGAGCTGATGCAGGAGGATGAAGAATGCTCCGAGCTGCTGTCCTCGGAGCTGGACTGGTAGGGACGCAGGGGAGAGTACTCCGGAGAACGCACCATGAAGTCAGCCACGCAGCGCCGCTGGGGCAACCGGGCTCGACCTCGACTATTCTCTGAGCTGAAGCGCTCCGTGTCGGATGGCTTTCTTTTTGGAAGTCTGAGAAAGCATATCACATAAAATTAAATATTAATACAGATTTTTCGTGTCTTTAATCTCTGAGATAATACAAATGACTCTGATATAACTTCTCTGTGTACCTAAAGGACTGAGAGTACTGCCGGCGTATGAATAGCTCTGGGGTGGAGGGCGCGCTGGTGGAGCTGCTGTGACGCAGGGCAGAGTTCTTGACAAACTGAGTGAGAGGAATCCTGCTGCTCTCTGCAGACATCTGGGCTGCTGCTGGGCTACTGCACACAGGAACAAGGACATGAAATATTCCATGCATCCAGAAAGATGAAGCTTTACCATGTGCTAATCCAGATAAGAGATGAGCCAGCAGAAGAAGTCTGGCTTTACAACTGAATTTGGTAGTTTATCTGTTACATTGGAAACTGTAAAATAAAGTACAATCCAGCCTGAAGCATAATAATGTGTTTCATAGTTTGTTAGGATTATTCAGTCGCTCACCTGGACCTGCTGTTGCAGGTAGACTGAGGTTTGGTGGCCTTTTGGTAAGGCTGGTCCAGACTGGACTCTTTCCAAGGAGTGTTCTGGATGGGAGAGGACTCATGCTCCACACTTAGCTGGTTTGAGGACTGGCTGGAAAGCTTCACGGTCTGGGCTGACAGCTGGAGGGGGTCTGAATATGAAGCATCCAACACTGGGGGTGAGAGGGGGCTGGATGTGTCCACATCTATAGAAGATCAAGAGAACATTAAAAACATTTTTTTCCAAATGAAAACAAGTCAGTAGAGTATTCCCTCTTTTTTAAAAATTTAAACCATGTTATAATAGTGAGTTTTACACTTTAAAAACATATTTCTTTTTAGACATGACTCACAATTGTTTTCAGAATTTGAATTTCAGAATAAAATAATATGGATGTTAACTACGTCTTGAACATGCCACTGTGTTCCATCAAATCTATCTCTCCTTCTGCTGCATATTTAAATCATAGTTATGATAACCTTTAAAATGACACAGGTAGAAATGTACTCCCGACTCACCATCATCCAGAGCCACCACATCAGAGAGGGAGCTGTCATCAGACATGCACAGATCTGCATACAGAAGTCAAACATTTTAGATTTCCAATGAAATCCACTTCATGTTACACAGCTTGGCCTGAAGGGAGCAGCAGCGTCACTCACCTTTGCTCTGGCTGGTGACGCTTGGTGAGCTGCACTCACTCTTGATTCTGTGCTGGAACACGGCCTCCTGCAGTTCCTTCACTTTCTTCTCTTCCCTCTTGCACTGCTGCAGTCGGCTCTTCTTCTGTGGTTTACTGAGTTTCTCCTCGAGGGACAGCTTGCGGGCTGCCTCATAAATCTGCCGCTGAAGAGCCAAGTCAGTTTCTAGTGCTTGCAACTCTGAATCCTACGATAAAAGACAAATTCTGACCTTTAGTTACAGCTGATGAACCATAGTTTCCTCTGCTCACTCACTCTGTCCACTAACACTTAATAATGATGGGGGTCTGTACCTGTTTATCTAGATGGATCAGGCCTTCATCCAGCTTGAATGAAGCTCCAATTCTCCTCCGAACCCGGGGTGGCTTCTCATCTGGCATGATTGGATAGTCTGAGGGCATTACACCTGTCAGCTCCTGTGAGGACAAAACAAAAGTCAGGTTTTCAATAAAAGTATGACCACAATTAAGCAATCTTCAATATTACTTTAGGGTTTATATGCTATAATCCAGGAGTCACTTACTGCCTCCCTGATGCAGAGTTTTCTGAGCTCCAGCAGGCAGATCTCCAGACGCTCCTCCAGAGACTGGTGCTTTAGCTTCAGGGCTCTGGTGTGGGTGCTAAGCTCCTTCACTGGGGACGTGGGGCTGTCAGGACCTGTAGAGAACACACGCAAAATCAGGCTTTACCTATATGCTGTTCATATTTTCTCTCTCTGTAGTGTATATAATGTGTTCCTATGAGTTCAGCTGGTGCTGTATGCTCTGCTGCACATCTTATACTGCAAACATTTATTCTTATATCCTGCATAACCAGATCATTGTGCATAATATTAAAGCTGTATTGTACTTTCCTGTCTGGATCATGTGCTGTCATGTGAGCTAACACTGGCTCTGCTATGATGTTTTTATGGGGGCTACATTGTGACTTTGTATTCAATAAGATAGTTAAGCATAGGAGTAGTCATGGAGCACCCCCCCCCCAAAAAAAAAAAAAATCTAATGCCCTTTGCTGTAGTTATTTGTTTGTTTGTTTGTTTTTAGTTCATGACAAAAACAGCTAGAAAGACAGTAATAGTCACACATAGTAGCTACACAGTATCCTACAGGATGAATCAAAATGAGCAGCATTTTCTTCATTAATTGTCAATATATTAAAACTGTAATATTCTTAAGTGAGCTGTAATGAGTTAATAGTAGATGCAGTGCTTACCAGAAGTCAGAAGCATAAAATTCGACCACTAAAACTAATTTTTCTGTTCAGGAATGCAAGTAAACAACTGTCATTTGGCATTTTAACGAAAAATAATAATGTGCTTTACTATTTTTTCAGCTTTGTTTATAAAACAGTGATTTTAAAAATTAATGGAAAACAACAATAATTATATTTTAGCATTAAAAATATGGTTTTGAATAAAAAGCTTGCACATTCTGGTGAATGAACCGTGACAGGAACCGAAAAAATGATTTTGGTAATTACCAGTACTGTTAATTTAGGGCAGCTGTGGCACAAACCTTGCACTGAGGGGTGATCTAATAAATTTTTTAAGCACTGTAAAATCTGATCCCAGAAAGAAATTCCATTCAGGATTGGTACTAGCGCCATACCAGATATAGTACTTGAGAAATGGTGTATATTCTGAAATATTACACAGGTATCAGTCTCAAATTCCATTATAGATTTAGTTGTAGGTAGCAGCATAACTGTGTTTTGATAGTGATTATGCAGCACCAATCTACAAATGAAGGATGTAGAAATCACATCATTGATTAGACATTTCTGTGCTGTCCTTACCAGAGTGCAGGATAATCCCACTGTCGGTGTCGCTGATCTCCTCTTTGCCCTCGATGGCCGTCATCTTGTCTTTCTGCTCTTGAGTTTTTTAAGAATACCTGTTGCAAACAGCAAAGTGTATTCAGCTTACTAAAATTAGATTGTTTATTATAAGGGGAAAAAAAGTTTATTCTCTGGTTGTTTCCCCCTTCACATGGATTCATGCAGTCTGTCTCTGCTGCTTTACTTAACAAAAGTGAAAGACTGGCAAGTGTCCTTTTTACACACTTATGCGTGCAGCTCTCCATCTCTGTCCCCCTCCTCCACCTCTTTCTCCCTCTCATGCTCAATCACAAAAGAGGCAGACCCCCATGGTTGACTCGGCACATGTGCAGGGGTTAATCAGAATCACGGTGCCATGGTGACGGGGCATGCTGTGGCTGGCTAGGGGAGCGTGTCGCCATGAGGCGTGTCAGAGGGCGTTTAAAGAACCCGGACCCCGAAAAAGAAAGCAGATGGCAGCAGGAATTACCCCACTCATGGACTGCACCTGTTCCCCCCATGCACCCCTCCTTCAGCTCCTATTCAACCAGTGTCCAGAAAACCCCCTGGGAGCTTTGAAGTGGAAGAATGTCTCAATGCTGGGCTTGTCTGTGCAGCATCAGATCACAAGGTGCCTGATGACTCCTGCGCAATGCTGAGCACAAAAACTGGCTGACAGAATTCTTGTTTATGACTTGCTCTGCTCCATTGTTGCTCTCTAACAAATATGTGACTGATAATAAACCAAAACGAGCAGCGGAGTGGAACAACAGCAAGGAGAGAAAGACAGGAAAACGACAAATTGGGAATACCATATTCAGAATCAAAGTCTGTGCGTAGATGTTTTCTTGAAAATACCTTAGGGTGACTGAGACAATGAATGCTGCCTTTATTTTCTCAATTTTGTAGGTCATTTAATCTATTTTGAATCTCACATGTCTTAGCTAACAGATCACAAGAGGCAACATTACGGGATCTAACGCAATTAATGGATGTCATTTGCTTGCCTTGCATCAATGCCACATTTTTATAAAGCTCTCTGAGCAGCCTTTTTGTATTATCATGGAAACAAAGCTCATCTGAAAAATGAATAATGTGTCACTGGTCAGGAATAAAAGGGGAAGCAAGATGTCATGAAAATAGACACCACATGACAGAAAGGCTTCTGTGCATAATCCTTAGCTCCTGTGTTTGGTGATTGGTATCAGGCCTTTTCCCGTAGAGACAAGGAAGGCATAGAGCCTGTGCGAATGAGAACCTTCTCTGACAGGATATTATTGTGTATCCTATAGGTTTGCCCCATTCAAAACAGCAACTCATGCGAACTGACACAGCTATAAGCAGCCAGTGGGACAATGGGATACAGCTAGGCAGCTCGAGTTAGTAAAACAACACTGCAACAAAGGGCCTGTATCCCACAACCGGCCTAAATAATCTGCTGCAGGCGCAATATCTGCTGACAACTGCAGCTGGAGCAGCGTTGCTGGGTCAATACTGAGATGAGGCTACAGAGAGAGAGAGTGGGAGAAGGAAGCAGTGCTGAGTTTTCAGGGTGCAATGTTGCACTCTCAGACACATGGCTCCATGCCACGGCAATCTAAAGCTAAACACGTCAGGAACAGGAATCCAGCCTGGTAATCAGAGACAGGCAGGGTAATGTGGGGTTTACCCACTTACACCCCATAACTGTCTGAAGACTTTCACAAGAGTCTGTGGTCAGAGGTCTAGGCTGAGTGAGTGAGTGAGTAAGTGGGTGGGTGAGTTGGTGGGTGTGTGAATGAGTTTGGGAAAAACTCTCACTTGACGTTCCAGCTTATTGCTAAAATTCTGATGCCATTTGTCATAACTTTGGAGCCGTGGGAGTGTTGACATTATGTTGTAAAGGAGAGCCAAAAAAAACAACTTTTCATGATTGAGTATCACAGAAATAGCAGTCCATTCCCTGAAATGAAGCTGCTGATAGCACAGCCTCCAACCAGAAGACCGGATTTCATGTAGTCAAAACATCTTAATTTGGGTAAACGTGTGATCACTGCTTATGATGATTGCCTAGAAACTCATCAAGGATAGGAGCTGACTGTTCCACCCATGCTCACTTGTTACTGGACCGTAACCGTGTAACATCTACGGAAGTTGATGTTTATGGCAAGAGATCACAATGTGGATTTACTGTCTCCCAGACTTCCCCCACCACCCTTTCCCATGAGCCTCTGGAGCTGCGCACTCCTGGATTGCGGCCACCACCAGCGTGCTCATTACCACTGTGGTCGGCCCTGGAATTACCAACGGGGACAGTGAGGGTTGCCTGAAACCAGACTGAGGCCTGTTCAAACCCTGTAATTAAGATTCTCTTCTGAATGCTGATACTATGGAAGAAACCAAACGACTTTACAGCATGCCTTTTTTTTTCAGAGTCCAATGAAAAGCCAAAATCCATTCAGCAAAATGGATCTGCGCTGTAGACAATATGCTGCTGGAAGAAAAGTGCATCAGGGCGAGGGAGTTACAGGAGAAGTATTGTATTACAAAGCACGTCACTGGAGTGAGATCTTTGCCTTATGGAGCAGCGCTGAGTTTGGAAAGAGCAGCAAAATGCAGATAGGAGGCTGCTCTAACATGAGCTTTAAAAGCAATGCTATCAAAGACTCAGACACTGTCAGCATCTTTCCCCGGGCAAGTTTCATTTAGATCGACACTTTTAAGCAGTGCAGGGGTTTTAGTTTTCCAACAACGACAATGCAAGGGTAATAAGCACCATGCCGATCTGCTTTCAGTCACTGGAGGCCATATGCTGACCAGACACACCAGCTCTGTCACAGCCCAGTGACAGTGTAAATACAGAAGACCAGAAGAGATGCTCCATTGTTCTCCAGAGACTGAAGGGCTGTCTGGGGATCATGACACCTTGTCCCTCTGAGTCATCATTTCTGAAGCCTCTGAATGGCCGCTGATGGTCATCTCAGGCCATTACCAGGATGTGGTTACAGTTTTTCACCCTCAAGTGCCCACCACTCACAAAAGGAGTGGAGGACTCTGAGAGGGAGATAACGACGCAGAGGTGTTGTTCTCAGAGCCACAGTGACACTTCATGTCTGTCAGGATTTATTCTGCTGCTGTGGACAAGACAACAACTGGCACCAACCAGCCTTCTGCCCCCATAAGTCCTGCAAGGTTGTTTTTTTTTCTGTGAAAGCAACCTGTTCACATGCATTCGGCAGCCCAGTTGTTATATTCCCGAGTCTGATGGTTGTAATTCTGACATTTTCTTTCTATAGTTTGTTAACAGACAGATTAACTATAGCAGTCAGTGCTTTACTCAAGTAAAAACACGGCATCCAAGTAATTCATTACAAATAAAAGTCAGGCATTTACACGTTTTCAAGTACTGAAAGTAAGCGTACTCACTGTGTATGATGGCCAAACCACATTATATTATTGGGTTGTTGCTACTTAAGCATACCAGTTAATAACCATTGTATAGGTGCTCACTAATGTACTCATGTCAACACATAGAGTACATTACAATCATAATTTAGCTCATTTCACTTTTATTTAAAAATATCTATAAAATAAATAAATAAAAGGCGAAGACAATGGATGGATGGAAATAAAAAGTAAAAGATTTCCATCTGAACTGAGGTGGATTAAAAGAGGAGAAAATGCAAATCTTTAATCACGTCATAATAACGTGTGACGTTTAGGTTATTTCTCTGAAAAACGTTATTTCAGTTTTTAAGCATCATATACTGCATATATAGCTTAGCTGAGTAAGGGTTCTCTAAAATCTAACAGAGTATGAAAACATCCCATTTTGCCTACTTTTTGTTGTTCATACCAACACGGGGTTTTTCCCCGTTTGTTTGTTTGTTTTTGCGTGTGTGCTAACCCACAGAAAATAATCTGTACTTACGTTTTAGCTTGCGGTCTGTTACTCTACATCAGCATCTTTCCCGATGAGGGGAGAGTTCAAACTTTCTCTGGTCAGATGTGAGAGAAGCGCTAAAGACATCTGTTTCAGACGAGTTCACTTTCTCAATCAAGCTGGGGAAGGGTGAGCGTTGTTGATTTTTGCTCAAGCGTTATTTAAAAATATTTGGTTCCCTCATATTAACTTATACTTAGGTAAAAACGTATTTTTTGTATAGCAGAGTAATTTAGGCTTAACCGGGAGAGAGTTGATTATTTTCTGTCTGTCCGCCTCCCCTCCTTTCTTTTATTGGTTTGGTCCGACGCTGCAGAGTTTCCAGACACGCTTTGCGTATTGACACAGCACGCGACTCACCGAGAGGGAGGGGGTTAATTTGAGAAAAGGCACAAAAGGCGAAAGGCAGGAGGCAGAGACAAAGTTTGGTTAAAAAAAAAAAAAGAAAGCGGGACAGCTGGCTAGTAAGTGCTGGCTGAGAAGACCACGCTCTCCTCTTTCCTCCGCCATGCTGATGAAAAACTGTGCAGCGTGATCCACTACCAGCAATCCAAGAACACATTAAAACATATTCATCCTGCACAGAGAAATATATTTTTGATTGCTGTTTCATTTACACGAGGTTATATTTGACCATGTGGTGAATAAACGTATGCCTTGGGATTATTTTCCATGTAATTTGTTTACATTAATTATTAGTGTTAATATTTTATTTGATGCTGGTGGCTTGTTATTACTTTGCTCGGATTGGTCACGTCTTAGAGGGCAATGCTGTACCTTTACTCTTCATTACATTTATTTGCGATATAGTTAAACAACTAACCTTTAACCTATCTGTGTGCATACAATTACACAATAATATAACAATATTAACTTTATGAGTATTTTAATTTGGGTAAAATAATTATAGATTATTTCACATTTAAAGTTATTTTATTTCAATTGCTACTTGCAGGCTTCTATGACATAATTGATTAAATTACTTAAATGTAATTCTCAAACAGCAAACTGGCTACTTCTATATGCCCCCAGCCAGTTGCTTCAGTGACCCTTGGGTATCTCTAGTCTATAGATCATGAAAAGCCTTCTCCAGATGGCCTATGGTTTCTCCTCTCATGCCGTGATGGAATGAAAAGATCACCTAATTAAGCAAAGTCCCATATCCATGTGAAAGAACCGTGAGAGCCCTCCGGGAGTGGAGCTGCATGCAAATAAGTCCCCAGTGCTTTGAATGGTGTCCAGCGCAACAACACATCACTGCAAACCATAAACCCTTCATTTCCACAGCACACAGACACACTAAAAAACAAAAGTCCAAAGTCATGGCAGAAACAAACATGTATATTTTGGAGTGTTGGGGGATTTTTATTCATACAAAATAGCTCTGTTGAAAATGTTACACTTCACAATTGCACAATGGTCTTTATAAAGGACAGAATCAGCCTTAACTGGTGTCTCATGCTCATTTGATCCTGGAAGAAGCATGGGAAACTAATTTGAAAATAAATAAATAAAGTAGGTAATTGGCATAAAAAACATTAAAAAATATCCAGACTCAGAACTCAGTGGTATAGCTTTCTCCTAACCAGTATTAATCCACATAATTCTGAATTTTAAAAAAAGCAAGTTTTTCAACTTCCTCATCAGAAACAGAACTGTGATCAACTTTTAAGAACGTTTTTCTAGATTATGTGTTTGCTTGGTATGAGTGATTTCTTACCGCAAAATCTGATAACTCAAAGTATGATATGAATGTGAAGAAATGTAAAGCCAGACGGTGTCTCTGGGATGTAGCCCAGATGACTGTGAAGATACAGATTTAGGGCCTCTATGGTGAGATCCTGTAGGGGCTGATGGGGATCCTCGGGGGCTCACTGCTCAAACGTCTGTGTGCGCCTCAGGTTATCCTTCACACGGACAAACTCTGGGATCTTCTGCTGGTTCTCTCGACGCCTTATCTCCTCCTGCTCATACTTGAGGATGGAAGGGGGTAAAGGAACAGGTGGGTGCAAGGATACTTCAGTTTATTCCAACAAAGTATCCACAAGGTTAAAGAGAAATTCTAAGGATATCTTTGTTGTATTCCATAAATATTTTGTGAAATGCCTCTCAATATTGTGCCTCTTACCTCTTGCAGTTTCTGCTGCCTCTTGCGGAGCTCCATCTCCAGATCTGAGGGCTGTCGTTGTGCCATCTCTGCCTCCTTGTGCAGCTCCAGTCTGCGCTGCTCCAACACTCGCTTCAGCTCCGGTTTCTCCTCTAGCAGCAGGCCCCTTCAAAGTGAGAGCCACAGTTTTACACACAAATACACAACTCCTGCCCTCCTCTCTTTCAATGGGCGACAACTTTATGACCAGAGCGTAAAGAGAGTTTTCGGTGTACCGTTTGTGGCTGAGCAACAGCTCCCGGTGCAGGTTATGATAGCTCGGTGTCTCTGCTGAGGAGCCATTGAGTTTCCTCTGCTCACTGCCACAGTCAGCTGTAGATGGACCAACTCAAAATTATTCTTAAAACTGATCAGTAACATTTACATGATTCTTCTATCAATCACATATTCTAATCTATCTTCAACATTTGTGCTTTAAAATACCTTTTTTGAGATGTCCAAATCCCAGTTTCTGTGAAATTTCATATGCAGTCAAAAACATCAACAAAAAAAACAGAAGATAATTTTTGTTAGTGATTTCACAAGTGAGTTATTTTGCAGCCAAACATGTGAGCACTGGTACACACAATCTGGTTTGCCAAAACATCTTTATTGTGTTCGTCTCTTGATTTGGCAGAGGGTATAATTAGATAAAGGCTAAAAAAGACAGAGCCTGCTGTGCTGCTTAAGAAGGTGAGCTGTGTTTAATGAAGGTGACATAACAGCTCTGCCACCCTGTCAAAGAGGTAATGACAGATAGTTTTACTGGTAATAGCAAATAAAAGGATGCAACCAGGCAGAGTCATTTCACTTACAGTGTAAGAAAAATGTGGTTGTAACGCAATCGATTACCTATGCCACACACACTGAAACCAGATAGCCAGGAGATGCAGATTACAGTGAGCAGGGATCAGATGGCAGATGCTGTTTTGACTGGTCTGTATTAGAGGAAGTCAAGTCAGCCAATTTGACCAAGATTCTGACATAAACAAGTCCAACAGCAGAAATAAGCTCTGCATGTGCCTTTTACTGTTCCTGTTGTAGACACAAGCCTCTAGATTCAGGCCCTTCTTGGGCCCCTGCAGGTGAGATAACCAGGCCTGATCCTGGTGGAAACCATTGTTCCGATAAAGACCTGCAGGTCTGAGATGGATTACAGGAAAATCAGTCCACCTGACTTCATAACCTCTCACCTGCTAGCAGAAATGCTCTGAAGTGTCACAAGGCAACTCTCTTACCCAGCACTGAAATACTAAACAGTATATCTCTTAGACTGGATTTAAGTGTTTGAATCAGCCAAAGGATACATGTATAGCCCTTGAATTGTTATAATGTTGCTGTCAGGTGAAAACACTTCTCGAAATAGCTTTCTTAGGAAGTTCAATACTACTTCTTTGTATTTTCAGCCTTTTTGTCCTTGTGTAAAACTATCCCAGCCCCAGGTGACCATGTTGTGTAACTGTTTCAGATGTGGCCATGAACAACAGCAATGTGTTTACACTGCAATAATGTTTTTAGGACATATTTATATGCAACAAATGGCTCCATCAGCTCTGAGCAATTCAAAATTCAAGAAAACATTTGAATACCCATCATGAAGTTAAAATATACACAATATTTTTTTTATTTAATACACATAAAATTATTTTTTTTAAAAGAAATTCTGCTGATTTAAGTGGTTTCATATGTTAATGATAGAGACTACAATGGACTGTAATGAACTTGTTTAGCATCAATACCAATAATCTTAAATGTACAAGATTTTGTAAGAAGGCACTGCTTTGATATTTTTCTTCAAATTGTGAATCATATAAATAGTTACATTGCATCTACATACTTAAATCAGAATAAACGTTGACTGTAAACCTGCAATGCAGCCTGACCAAAGGTCAGCTAAACCTCTGACAGATGGCTATTAGACCAGACACTTACCAGACAGCAGCAGCAATGTAAGAAAGCAACTTGCAAGAACTCACTTTTTTTACAGCTGACCCCTCCATGGTGGACGGTGGAGGCCCACTGTTTTTTGTCCAGCAGCAGCGTTCCTGTTTTAGTCCATTGTTAAAAGAATTGCACGTTCTCACTCCGTCTGTCGATCGTCTTTTTCTTTGCTGCAGCCAAGGCCAGCATGTTGTTGATGACAGATCCACAGACTCAATGTGCCATCTAGCAGTAGTCAGTAGTGGTAGTAGACAGTGAAATCTTGTTACGCCATTCTAGCTTACCTCACAACCCCCCACACGGTATAGGATGCTAGATTAGGTAATTGCCGCTGACACGAATGCAGCTTAAAACCAGCCTAGCAGGGTACTGTTACCAGCTGACTCCTCAACCTCCCAGCCCATTAATACTGATAGAGACTCCAGCAACAAAGGTGCTCAAAGAAACCATTATATGGTGATGATTGTTACTGCTTGGGGACTGAGAGTAACGTAGAAAACTACTTGCTGGTTAGACCTTTTAAAACAAATATCCTGCTATAAATATAAAAAAAGGTTAAAAGATTGCATGTGAATTCATCTTTATTTATTGTTTGTGAGCACTTTTATTTGTTTGTTTGTGTGTTTGTTTGTCTTTTGAGCAAATGAAAGAGAGAGCATATTTCTCTCATACTGGCTTCTCTTCTTCATTGGATCCCTGTTCAATCCAGAATAGAATTTAAAACCCTTCTCACATACAAGGTCTTGAATAATCAGGCCCCATTTTATATTAAAGACCTCAGTACCGTATCACCCAAACAGAATACATTGCTCTCAGACTGCTGGCTTGCTTGTGGTTCCCCAGATATTTAAGAGTAGAATGGGAGGCAGCACCTTCAGCTTTCAAACTTATAGTTAGGGCTGGATTGGGTGACCCTGAGCCATCCCTTAGTTAAGCTACAGTAGACCTAGGCTGCTGGGGGGGATTCCCATGATGCAGTATTTCTTTTTCATTCACCTCTTTTCACTCTGTTTATACACCACTCTGCAGTTAATTCTTAGTTATTATTAATCACTGTCTTTTGTCCTGTCTCCCTCTCCTCAACCCTAACCGGTCGCGGCAGATGACTGCGCAATTACAAATACTTTGTGTTATTTCAAAATAAGTCTTTATTCAAACACTTTGGTGTCAAGTGTAGAAATCTGCAAGGCTATAAAGACACTGAAAGGGCAGGGTGGAGTGGGTGGAGTGTCAGGGGTGATTTGTGACAGATGGATAGCAGCAAGAGTGAAAGGGAATGTTTACAACATGGTAGTGAGACCTGCTGTGATGTATGTGAGACGATGGCACTAATAAAAAGACAGGAGGCTGAGCTGGAGGTGGCAAAGCTGAAGATGTTAAGATTTTCATTAAGAGTGACCAGGGTGGCCAAGATAAGAAATGAGTACATCAGAGGGGCAGTTCAGGTCAAGTGGTTTGAAGACATAGCTAGAGAGGCTAGACTGAGATGGTTTGGACCTGTGCAGAGGAGGGAGAGGGGATATACTGGACAAAAAATGTTGATGATGGAGCTGCCAGGCAGGAGGAAATGAGTGAGACCACAGAGGATGCAGAGCATCTGCTGTGGTGACCCTAAAAGAAGAAAAATATTTCTTTTACCACTTTTAAAGTTTTACATACATTTTTATTATTTAAAGAAAATGCATTTAGGGACTCAGGAAGGGTTCATACTGTAATTCTGTTTTTATCAATATTATATTATTATCACTGATCGCCACGGGAGGTCGCTAAACTACCATTATCGGAATCAATGTCCCATAATCCCATGCGCTTTTTGGCTTTAAACCGGAAGCGGAAGCTCCTTGTTCCTCATAGTATGAATGGCTTGTGTATGAGTGTGTGTTCTTGAGTGAGCGAGCGAGTGTTTGTTTGAGTGTTTGAGCGCGTGTGTTTCTTTTAAAAACCTACACACTGATCTTATTTGATCCGGTCAGAAGTGGGCTCTGCTCTGACCGGACATGATAGGAAACGCACTGGCGAGCCTTCATGGCGATGCAGCCGGCAGAAACCTTCTCCAGGGCCTCCACGCTCCGTGCCGTGGTTAGAGGTGATGAATTGATCAGATATACTAGCCCCGTGAGAGCTTGAGTTCATCTCGGGCTTCACAGTGGACAATGAGTAAAGAGGCGATTCTGATCTAACCACAGCAGGAGAAGCAGGAGAACCGGTGGAGGATACGACTGCTGGCTGCTCCCCACATACTGTTCATTTTAACGTTTAAAGTAAAGGCAGACATGCATCTATCTGTGGAAATGCATTAACAACTAGGCTTACAACGAGGACTGTTCATCCTAACTAAATTCCTGGGTTAAATGTTTTTTTTTCCTGGAAGTGATAGACAAAGCTCAACGTATTTCAAGCTTGTATTTATGTGTTGTTCAAAAATTTTTAATTTTAATTTAAACCTTTATTTAACCAGGCAAACAGATTAAGAACAGTTTCTTATTTACAACTGTGGCCTGGCAAAAGGAAAAGCCTTTTGAGGGGGAGGGGATAGAGAGACTAAAACAATATTAAAACATTACAGAACAGTGAATTAAAAAAAAAAACAGTACAGAGATAATCATATCACCACAGTAAAAATGCAATGCAACATTTATACCAAAGATGACAAGATCAATCAATTTATTATCTACTTCTGAAGCTGTAGTTTAGCTGTACTGTATAGGTGTTTAGTGCAGCAGAATACACGCACCAAAATTTTTGTGGTTGTACCTGTGGAGACTTTAGTTTGAAAAGTTTCATTAGACACCTGAATTTTCAAATTATTACACTTTGGCCATCATTTCTTTCTTAGGAAATAGCTGTTGTAATACCAAATTTTAAACACCTGATGCAGTTCAGAGATTTTAGCCTTGATTTTAAATTATTAATTGATTGTAAGTAAGTAAATGTATATATATATATATATATATATAGTATAAATGTATAGTTTTTTAATGCTACTACTGTTCCTATTTTTATTTTATTAAAACTACTTTTATCCCTTGCTGTTGGTTAATAGTCACCAAACAAAATTTCGTTGTATCTTTCTACAATGACAATTTATCTTATCTTGTCTTAGCTTAAAAAATGGCTTCACAACTTCTTTAGTTCAAGTACAAGATAATTGAGATGACAAATGTTACATGATGCCTCAATGGTCTGATCAGTGCTGTGGGGGTTGGGGATTACCTTGTTACCCCTTTGACAGTTGCATACAACTAGGTTCATACATTTACCTGGTACCAATTTATTCCTGTCTGTAGTCATGTATTTGGTGTCTGAAGCTTTTACCCTTAGCTTAGCTCTCAGGCTGAGGTGCTTGTCCAGTTCATGGGAACCTTTCAAAGACACCCCAAACGGCGGACCTCGGTCCGGATCCGGACCGAAATGATGTCTCATACGGATCCGAACCCAATACCAAAACAGAAATGACCACTTAAAATCGTGTTGAGCACTTTTTGTTTTACCAGCGCAG
>VUQK01023384.1:0-12294 GCA_015106715.1 Bujurquina vittata | reverse complement strand
TAAAAGGAACACTGCATTTCAGAAAAAGAACATCATACCAACAGTAAAATATGGTGGTGATAGTGTGATGGTCTGGGGCTGTTTTGCTGCGTCAGGACCTGGACGACTTGCTGTGATAAATGGAACTATGAATTCTGCTGTCTACCAAGCGATCCTGAAGGAGAATGTCAGACCATCTGTTCGTGTACTCAAGCTGAAACGTACTTGGGTTCTGCAGCAGGACAATGATCCTAAACACACCAGCAAGTCCACCACTGAATGGCTGAAGAAAAACAAAATGAAGACTTTAGAGTGGCCTAGCCAAAGTCCTGACCTGAATCCTATTGAGATGTTGTGGTATGACCTTAAAAAGGCCGTTCATGCTCGAAAACCCTCTAATGTAACTGAATTAGGACAATTCTGCAAAGATGAGTGGGCCAAAATTCCTCCAGAACGCTGTAAAAGCCTCATTGCAAGTTATCGCAAACGCTTGGTTGCAGTTGTTGCTGCTAAGGGTGGCCCAACCCGTTATTAGGTTTAGGGGGCAATCACTTTTTCACACAGGCCCATGGTGGTTTAGATTTTTTTTTACCTTTACTACTACACACCTTCATTTACAACTTGCATTTTGCATTTACTTGTGTTGTCCTTGACTATTGTTTAAATTGGTTTGATCTTCCGAAACACTTAAGTGTGACAAACATGCAAAAAAACAGGAAATGAGGAAGGGGGCAAACACTTTTTCACACCACTGTAGATTTAGGATTTTTGGACAATAATAATATTTTTAGAAGATGTCATACAGTTAGGTCTGTGTTCCTTGAGTGTTCTTGATTTGGTAGGGGAAGGGGTTTTTCTTAAACAAGTACATAATGCTATCATCATACATGTTTTCTTTGGTCTTTCAGGGCTTTTGGTGTTGCTGAGCTGGCCAATGCATTCATTCTTTTTAAGAGGGCCACTCCTAAAGTTTTTAGTGTCTCTGATTGATTTTTATTATTTTGGTTTTTCAGTCTAATGCGTACACTGACATCTCTGTAGACCTCCTATTGAAAGTTCCAGGGAACAACTACCAAATACAAATTCAACACTTTAAATCAACTCCAAATCTTTGATCTGCCTAATTTGTGATGAACAAGCTCGTCCTGACCAAACTGTGGTCTGTCAATTCTCCAATTATTTTTGAGCTTCTGAAAATGGGAGAATGTGTATACAAATGGCTTTAAGTTCTAAACAGTTATTACTTTTGTTAAATCTCCTAAAGGTGAAAGTTGTTTGATTTAAAATGGTGGTGTTACATATCTGAATATATCTTATACAGGGAAACTCTTCCGCTTCAAAACACACAACAATGGTGCAACCACATCAGTAACTGAAGCAATGATGTTGTGTTGCAGTGATTGGAAAAAAAAGAATAGTATCCTTAAGAGATAATGCTGTCTTCTGTTGTGTTTGTGTTGCATTAGAAGTCCAGCTAGTATATGTGAGCCCCTCTCTTTGAAACTGCTGGCCTTCAATATGAGTGAAGCTGGTATCCTTTAAATAAAATTAATATTTGATTTAATTTCACTCGTTTCATTTCACCTCAGACTTTCACCTCACTTCTGCAGTTTGCTTCTCTCCTTTGCTCTTTGTTTCACCATGTATGTCTTTGTTTCATCCTCAGTGGAACAGAGTAGACTCAGCATCTGTTGGCTCACTGTACCATATTGCATCCATTTAATGGATTTCACAGTTTTAGCATGGGCTGCTGGTTGTTGGATTATAGACTATGTAACAGATGGATGTAGCTTACTGAAGCCAGCATTCTTTCTAATGAATTCTTTGGGGATTCTGTGTTTTTAATTGGTACAGTAGTTGCTTCAATTACTCCTCTAACAGTTGAGTGAGGTGTGGTATCCACCCACAATTGGCGGGATTTTTTTCACCTGTAGTCACTTGAAGTCACTGAGTGTCATTGACTTTCTATGGTCTCTTGTAGGCTTACCTTGGGATTGACAAGTTGCCATCCCATGAACGTGCAGTGTCCATCATTTTCTTAGTCAGATTTGATTGACCTCTTGCTTATCATGTCCTGTTTCAAAAAGATGAAAAGGTTTAGGATGGATGACATCATGGTAGCTATGTCCATCTTTATATACAGTCTGTAAGCGGGATCTTTCTTTTTTTTCCCTTTCATTAGCGCTAATGTATACAACCTTTCTGGTTGTAAATGAAATGTAGAGGCAATGGGGAGATGTGGCTGACACACACATTTGTTTTGGTCTGACATGCTGGTGCTCCGGTGTGACATTCAGAGGTTCTGAATTTTCCCTTTTTTAGAAACAGAAGAATGGTTACGGCTGTATTTTTATATTAGCAAGTCAGATATTGGATTGCACATTGAATTTCCACCAGCTGCAGATTTCTCAATTATGACTCAGTGCTCAGCATCTGTAACCATAAACTGATTTATGATACATCTGCTGTATTCTGTGGGAATGTGAATCGTAATTTTCTGTGTAAGCCAGAAATTACAGTACAAACCAAGCAGGTACTGTTCTAAAGACGTTTCATTGGAAGTACTGTAGTAGTATAGGCAGTGTAGGCTTCTACTTACTACTTCTCAGAGAACAAAAAGGAATATTGTAAAATTAGAATGTGTGGTTTTATACACAGTTAATGCAGGATTAACATTTGATAAAATGCATTAATTTTGTCCAGCAAGTTTGAAAATACTTGCTTTTGAAAATTAGACTCTATCAACTTTGCTTATTAGTGGACTTGCACCAACTAAAAGCATAACTTATATTACTTTTTAGACATTTATTGCTAACAGATTTAAACAAGCCTTATATCCTTGATAACTCTGGCATTATCCCATATAGCTGTGAGCTTAATACAGTAAAGCCCTTGTCTTGTTATGAAATGGATAATTCTCAGGCTTATTTCATTGTGTCCAATTATAAAATTAGCTCATAGCTGTGGGGTTTGTCTCATGCTTCAATATGTGGCTGGCTTTCTTCCCCACACAATGTGAATTGCGTTGTTCATTTTTGAATATATCATACACCAGTTTAGTTCCGTATTAGAATCTGAAAACTTCACTCAAATGACAGTCTGAGAAAAGACTCCCACTCGCTGTTTGTAAGCTTTTTGTAGGAAGCCAAGTTTCAGCTTAAAAGTCTCTGACAAACTCTGAAAAATGAAAACCACAAATCAAAACAACTTTATTCATTTGTTCAGTTTTTTGTTTCTGATTTAGCCTTCTGTTTATACTGATCCACAAACAGGATGTCACTAATGTTCTCTGCCTTAATGCATGACGAGCCAGATGCTGATAAATGTTGTAGACCTTCCTCACAGTCTGTATAAGCTGTATTTTCTTATGCTGAGGGTAAAAAGCGAAAGAAGACGGTTGGGACTAACGTGAGAGACACGAGTAAAATATATTCAATTTTGTCACTGACTTCCAAGTAATTCAAACTGTCATTTTATTTTTTGCTGTTGGTGCTTGTGTTAGGTTTATAACTTTAGAAGAAGAACTTAAAATTTGTCTTGAGGATTGTTGTGAAATCCAAGCTCTCTCCTGGAAAATTGAACCATTTATCTGTGTCCATCATAGAAATAGTTTTTGTCTGTGAATCATGATGGAAGAAATAACTTTTTTTTTTAATTAAACAAATATCAGTTTTGGTACTCACGCATTGAGGACTGATTTAGCACAATTATGATTAGTTATTTGACTTGAAAGCTTTTCCATTTCTTGTACCCAACACTACATATTTTAAAGTGAAATGTGATACATGCAGAAGGGCATTTTAGGTCTTTTGTACATATATTTTTTTAACAATAATGGCTCTGTACCACTAGATTAAAAATAGCACAGCAATCTCCTTGTGAATAGGAAAACTTGGTAGTTGCTCAGCGATTGCGTTGAATTGTTTCCTGTCTGAGACTAATTGCAAATAGTTGTAGTAACTAATGGATCATCCAGAGGTTGAGAACGCAACACCCTTAACCTCTGGGTAACCACTTTTTATCGCATTGTAATTGCACAGGTTGCCTGGTGGGACAAAACTTGTCTCCAAAAAAATGCAGTTTGACTTAGACCGACTGCCATCACAGCTTGGTGAAGATTTGAAAATAACTTCCGTCTACAGTAAGGTTAAAAATGCTGACAGATTGCCAACAAGTTGGAGTGAATCTGATTGAGTGTCCACTAATGAGTCATCTGCGTCTCTTTGCGATTGAGGTTTTGCAGACACGTTACAGTACCACTAACCACGTGATATAAAAAAATAATATTAATAAATCGCTGTGGTTAACAAATAAATGTTTTTAAAACAAAATATGTCACAGCCAAAACGTGCACTAATTCATGGGTTATTATTTTACCATCAACTATGGTGGTTTTTACCGATTTCTCTGTGTGCTCTCTCTGTCCTCGCAGTGGGAATGGAGAAACCAGGAGTGGTGGAGCAGGTTGATCTGACTCCGACCCTGGCCCTGGGCCTTGGCCTGCCCATATCTCAGAACAGTGTGGGTCGAGTGATCCCGAGTGTCTTGGAGGAAACCTCACTGCGAGACCAGCTGCGCTTCCTGCATCTCAATGGCCACCAGCTCAGCTGTCTGCTCAAAGACAGCATGACTGACTATGAGAAAGGTGGGTTAGAAATTCACTATGTTCAACCTCTGGACTCATTAAAAGCCAACACCTTGTTTGACAGGCACTCTCATCATTATGCTGTATTGTTTCCTGGCTGGTGAAAGTCTCAGCAGTGACTTTTTTTCATGCACACAGGAGTGTGGGCATGTCAAATAATTTAAGACATAGTTCATTACAAAAATGAAACGTTTTTCACCTCATGTCAGTCAGAACTTTATTGAACATGGAAGATCCCTCAAAGAGAGTCAGTTCCCATTATTCCCTATTTCTCAGCCTTCTTCCAAACTATTAAAGCTAAGGGAGGCTTTGCACCTAAACACCCGCATTTTTAAATATTTTTATGTTAACAGTGGGTAAGATGAGTAAGGATAATATGAAAGGGGAGATTTCTAGTGATGGACCAACAGAGAATTATAATCTAAATGTTCATTTCATCTTCGCTCATTTTAGCAGGTCACTGTTTTGGTTCTTCATCACTGTAAACACACGGTCTTTATTCACTGTCACAGTAGACGACTGTTCTCACTGAAAAGCCTTTGATAAGCCACCCAGCAGCAACCTGCAGACAGAGAAATTTACAAATTAGCTGGTGAACACAGCGGAGCCTTTAGCAGTTAATGAACCAGATATTTCCCTCCGGAGTTGGTATAGACCAAAAATGGAGCCAGGAACTATGTCCACCTGATATGAGTCTACTAGCTCTATTCCATTCATCCATCCATTCACCCACCCACCCACTGCTACTATTGTATTTAAATCACGCAATGCGCTCAGTTTTGTGAATTTAACAGTTGCCACAGATGGTACAGACTTAAGATGACTTAAAAATTATTTGCTCTGAGTCCGTCTCTGTTTTTGCATCAAAGCATCTTATTAGTTTAACCTGAAGCACTTTGATTAAAGTGAAGGCAGCATCATCTAGCAAGTTCAAAAGATTCAACTTATTAAAGCTAATTAAGGCGCTAATCCTGAGCAACAGTACAGACTTGATAATTTATATATTTCAACATGTGTCCGATGAAAATGAATCAGTGCAAACTGTTTTACGAGGCACTAATGGGTTCTAATGGTGCTTAGCAGATGTTAAGAAAATATTCATCTTACAGTCAGAAAATCCTTTAAATGTTTCTGATTACAGTGAGTTTTTAGTCTCTGGTTGTAAAGATAAATCCAATATGAACTTGGAGACTTGCTGTATGGCACTAAAAACTGTTATAACTACTGATTAAAAGTTTGAGACAAACAGGGGGACCAACCCAGCTCCATTTCAAGAACTAACATTTAACAAACTTTAATGCTGGAATAGTGTACTCAAGAGAAATGTGTCTGATTTTATTTTATTAATTTTTTTTTTACCACATTTACAATCCCAACCCCCACGACTTAACATCTGCGCTCTGTTCTTGAACATCGACGCTGTTCCCGTCTCTGTGCAAATGTATGCGCATATCCACATATGGCTTTGCTCCCTACTTACATCTCGGGGTCACACTGTTCGTCTGAGTTATCCATCTTTGAGCCTCTCCTCCACCCTTCTTAGCTGTCTCCCACTCTTTCTGTTGCCATCTTTCACTTTCAGAAACATTCGATATACCAATGGCAGCAATTACCAGCAGTCAGAAGTAATCTGTCTTATCTTTTCAAAGTATACTAGAAGAGCCAGAGATAGAACTACATAAATAATTGGACACGTAGCATTTTCTGATTTGGAAGATGTTAAAAAAAATGAAGAAGAAGCTTTTTTCCGTAAATATTTTTGCTGATTAAGTTTTACTTAAAATTGTGATTGTTCAAATACTTACTGTATTGACCTGACTATATAAGGACATCACCACCGCTGAATTAGTCCATCACTTTGAAACGTAGCTTAGTGCACTGGCAGCAGAGACTGATTTTATAAAGTAAGATAAAACAATAATATTAGGAAAATATGAGGTTAAACATGTAACACAGACTGAAAGCAACACAACTGCTGCAGCCAAAGTAGCTCTGTGAGTGTGTGAGAGAGGAAGCACACTGTACTGTATAGTGTACTGTGAAGTATTAAAAGCATTGAGTGAATTAATGTATGCTTGAAGCACTTTGGTCAGTTAGACTTAAATGAGAAGTACTATATTTATAAAGTTTAGCCTAAGCCAGGAAGGAAAGGCAGCCGACTGTAAGTTAACAGGTTTAACGGTATTACAGTTCTATTAAGACTGAGTGATCACAGTTGTTATTCATTAGATGTGTTAAAGCCTTGTTCATTCAGCTGCTGCCCTGTGGTAGTGTTAAAAGGTCTGAGAGGGAAGAATAAATATAAAGCAGAATTCAAACATGAACTTAGACTATATACAAATTTGATATGAAATAGGTGTCCTGCTTAAAATTGTATATCAATGTTATGTTGTATAACAATAAAGGGCTATTCTATTTCATTCTATTCTAAAATTTTTGCAGAATGTTTGCTGTTAACCAGACAAAATCAACAGAATTAAAGTTGCAGCTAAGAATCACATCTCATTAGAGAAAGGCACGGACTTCAGATGCTATGAAAATCTTTAGAGCCTCCTACTCTCTGCATACAGAGGTCTGAAGGATCTTCCAGGTACAGTCATGCTATTTTGCTGAGATCTGTTTTGTCAGGAGGTGATGGTATCATACCTGTTGATCTCTTATCTTTAACTTAACCTGCTCCAGAGCAAGTTAGGTCTGCAGCAAAAGTTACCATGGTGATGTACACTAATAAAAAGTACCCTGCTTTTGTACAGAAAACCCATGGTTAACCTAGATGTTACCTGAATAAACCCAAATCCTGCTTTGCGGTAGAGGTCTTTGTACTTTGACGCATTACATACTTTTCTCTCTCCTGACCTGCCTGAACAGCGCCCTCTCTGTGTTATGGAACCTCTGATTACACAGAATCAACCACAGATTTTAAAAACTACAACATCCTGTAGAGGCTATCATAGCACACAATAAAATGAAATCTTAGGATAATACTATAGTCTGTAATCTATTCCAAAAAATTAAATTAAATTAAATCAAACTGATGCTTTCTTTAAGAGATAAAAGTTTTATGGAGCTGACCCTGCTAGTCTATATTTTGTGAACAGCCAAAGACTTAATTACTTAATTTCTATGCATTACTAACTCATGGCCACAGGTTATTCATCATGTGATCATGCAATAATATCTTGTGCCCACGCAATAATTTTTCCGCCCAGTGTCACCAGAGAGATTCTCCAGTGGTTTTAATTATCCTCTTTCTTTTCTTTTAATCACTGAAACTGCTGTGATATCTCAAATCTCAAAAGAAGGTTATAAGATTTGTAATCTCTTAATTTTAAGCACTGTTATCAGATCTCAGCTTAACACAAAATTTTTGGAATTCCCTATTGCTCACCTGGTAGAGGGTGAACATTATGTACTAGAAGCTGGGTCCTTATCTCAGTGGACCAAGTTTGACTCAGCCCTCAAGGCCTCAGTCACATGGACCTAGAAACTGGTCAGCGACTATCTGGCAACCCCAATCAGTTGACTGGTTACTGGAGTTTTTTGCCAGTTACTGTGAATCTGCTTACTAAAGCCACATTCATGCAGGCCTAGAAGACTGGTCAGTGATCCCCTGGTAAACACTGGTCATTAGAGACAAGATTGTATTCCACGACTGGTTGGTGAGTGGTTGCTGGCAGTTGCTAGACTGTGGTCGCAAATATAGTGCTGCACTGAAAACGTCCTTGGAATTGCTTTGGTTGCCAGCAGGTTGCTGCAAGTCACCTGTAATTTACATTTAAGACACAAACCTGTCTGCAAACACTTGCCAGCAGCTCGCTAAGTGGTAGTAAAACTGTGAAAACACACAGTGCAAACTGGAAACAAAGACCTTTTTCCTTCAGAGTAGAGGTCATGCCCTACTGCTGCATCTAACACATTTCAAAAAGAGCAACTACACTTCAGAGACTAAATACCGAATACTTGCAGGCAAGCTGATATCTTCCATGCAAACTATGAGTGACGACAGCAATTTGCTAGTGACCAAAGTAATGGTGCGGCATCCTCTTTGTGACCAATTTCAGCAGAGGACAGCAGAGGGTCACCAGTCTCTAGGCCTGTGTGACTGAGGCCTTATTACAAGTCATTCCTCAACTCACTCCCTACCTTCATGTCATTCAATTATCACTGTTTAATAAAGGCAAAAATAAATCTTAAAAAGAAAATAAAACTTAAAGCCAATCATGTTGGGATTACCTTTGTGTGTTATGCATTTCTAGCTAATTAGCAAGAGTTAGCACATCAAAACAGTAAAGTAAAATGACATACATGGTGAAAGGTTTTACCTGCTTACTGTAGCATGGCATGGCGAGTTGTGTTCAAACATAAAATTAACATTCAGCCCAAGGCACTTCTTATCTTAAGGTCCACACAGTCGTCAGTTTATCGTTCCTGCTGATGAAAACAGGCTTTATGCAGTATCTCAACATGCAGGTGTGTAAAACAGATGTGCAGTGTCTTGAAAAAAAAACTGATGTGGTGAAAAGTATCAAACTGCAGCATGCAGTAAATGCAGCATTTTCAAAACAACTACTATTTCCTGTAACATGAAAAAAAAAACTCAGTACTGGCAGCACATTTTCCACTTTATTTTGGTCCCTGGTTTCCATAGAGATGGGATGAAATGGAAATTATTTCAGCAGACCTACATTTGGATGTGTTGCCTTTTTTTGTATTTGTCCACTTGGGTAATCATGAAGCTGTTATGCAAAAGGATGTAATAGTTGCCACTGTTGGGAAATTGGCCTGGGATGTTATTTTAAGTAGCATGCCTGCTGGACACCTGTTAGGGTCAAATCTTGGGTGTGAGAGAAGTTGCTTTGGAAGAAATCAGCCATCTTTCTGACAAGAAATATTTCTGATTCCAGTATTTAATTAGGTTTCATCGGGGAGATAAAAAAAAAAGTTGCTCAATTGAAAAATCACTTAGCAAGGATTTATAATGCCCAGCCACTCTTGGCTTTAGTCTGGTGCACTAGTTGAATATTTTATGATTTTTTTTGTCTTTGTTTTTGCAGTCTTGGGCTTAAAGTAGAAATAACCTGCAACATTTTTAAAGTTCAGCTGTGGTGAGAAAAACTTTAAAAACTCTCCCTGCCTCTCTCTCTCTCTCTCTCTCTCTCTCTCTCTGTCTGCTTTGCTTCAATCTTCATATTGTGTGTTTTGTTTTTTGTTTTTTTTTGTGCTTCTAACCTCAGGCATCTTGGAGAGCCATTAACCAATCCCTGTACTTTTAGACAGATGAAACATGGCCAGGGCCATTGATATTGCATGATTCATGCCTGTGGCTTAAAGTTCTGATATTTCAACCAACCCTTCTGTCTGGCAAAGCCTCAGTGACTATTCATCATCTCTGTGCCTATGCTGCTGAGATAGGTGATTGTTTTTAGTAGTCTGTGTCTGCGCTCTGTGTGTGTGTGTTTCACTCAAGTATACCACAACTCAAACCTCCTCGTTTCTTCGTCCTTGAACAGGCTCCTGAGCGCTGAAGTAAAATAAAAGGGAGCATAATTTCATCTGTAAACATGTGAATGAGTCATAGCTTGTCATAGTTAGCATCTTGATAAATTGGGCATTGCTTTGCTCAGAACTAAATGGTTTTACCACAGGCATATTGTTTTCAATTTAAGGAACATTATTGACACAAGAACGCGGGAAAAAGAAAACACAGAAATTTAATAGATTTCCTTTCGGAAAAACAACATCCATCATGAATGATTGATGAGCTCATAAGGAGTCCACCTGAACTCCTATTTATAAGAAAACAAGCAGAATATGTCTGCATTTCCTTTAGGCTAAATTACAGAAGGTTAGGCAGCAATGTGAAGAGGCAAAGCATCTCAGACTATTACCTTTCCTTCACATTTTTCATGGATCAGTTTGGTTTGTGAATGAGCTAGTTGCAAAAAATAATCTGCAAGTGGTACCCGTGTCAGCCAGCTGTAGCTTAACATTTTAATTAATTGATTAACGGGTCAGCACGGTGGCGCGGTGGTTAGCACTGCTGCCTCAAAGTTAGAATACCACCTGGAAGGCCTGGGTTCAATTCCACCTCTGTGTGGGGTTTGCATGTTCCCCCCGTTTCTGCGTGGGTTTTTTCCAGGTACTCCTGTTTCCTCCCACAGTCCAAAGACATGCACTTACTGGGGTTAGGTTAATTGGCCAATCTAAATTGCCCATAGGTGTGAATGAGAGCGGGAATGTGAGTGTGGATGGTTGTCTGTCTCTCTGTGCCCTGCTACAGGCTGGCGACCTGTACGGGGTGTACCCGGCCTCTCTCGCCCTATGTCAGCTCGGATAGGCTCCAGCCCCCCCGCGGTCCTGAAAAGGATAAGCGGAAGTGAATGGATGGATGGATAATTAACATGTCATAATATGGTGACAAATTGTTTGTTATAATGAAGAAATATGCGCACGGTTGCCAAATGGCATATCCTGTAATGTTAGGAATATTGCATTTAGGTCACAGGGAGCCAGGTAGCAAAGTTTGTCTCCACTATAAGAAGGCTTTATTTTCAGAAAGTTTCTCCTGATTAATCACATGACATCAAACCAAGTAATTATATGACCATTAAATTCTGTAAAGCAGATGACATTTTACATAAAGCATAAACAAACTACAAACACTCCCTCCCTCCCTCTCTCCCAAATTTTAGATTGCAATAGCTTAAGCATTGCACATAATAATGTTTTAAAACTTTCTCCCCTGTCGCTTCTCTCCAATCCAGAGGTGGGATTTGAGCAGTTTCGTGTTGCAGAAAAGGCTCATGGGAACTGGATGAAGCTTTACCTGGAGGGAAACACCTCTGAGGTGCTGACCAACATGGGCAAAAAGGTCCTGAAGCAGTATCTGGAGGCCCTAGCTGCCATGAGCGCCGCTCTGAGCAAACAGCTGGGGAAGTATGATATGTACTCCATGATTGCAGGCATGGTGTTTGTGTTCCAGGTAAGGACAGAATAATCTCATTTTTCTTATGTATTCTTAATAGTTTGAAGACCTGCTTATTAACACTAACAGTATATTCAGTCATGGTACAATGAGAGTACACCCTCTATCATTTCTAAGGTTTTACACAGGATATTAGGATATAAAAAATTAGAATCTGGTCCTTATCAGGTTTTAAAATTAGGTAAATCATTCATCAAGTAATTTATTTAACAATAACTAAGCCAAAATGCAGAAGCACTGTGTGAAATACCAAGTATACTCCATGATTCAGTGCAGTGCTTTGAGTAATCAGGCACCATCTTATCTTAAAGACCTCATAACAACATACCACCCCAGTAGAGCACTTCGCTCTCAGACTGCTGGATTACTTGTAGTTCCTAGGATACTTAAGAATAGAATGGGAGGCAGAGCCTTCAGCTTTCAGGCCCCTCTTCTGTGGAACCAGCTTCCAGCTTTGATTCGAGAGACAGACACCCTCTCTATTTTTAAGATTAGGCTTAAAACCTTCCTTTTTGATAGAGCTTATAGTTAGGGCTGGATCAGGTGATCCTGAACCATCCCTTAGTTATGCTGCTATAGCCCTAGGCTGCTGGGGGGTTCCCGTGATGCACTGTTTCTTTTACTCACCATATTTTTACTCTGTTTATACTTTACTCTGTTTAATCATTCTCTTTGTGTCTTCCAC
>VUQK01023380.1:0-15962 GCA_015106715.1 Bujurquina vittata | reverse complement strand
GTGACTTACAGTACAACCCAATAGCCAGGTACTCTTGGGGGTCCGGGCGACGCCAAAGCGTAAGAATGGACGCAGTACGAAGACGCAAAACACAGCGACAATGAAGGAGGATTTCAGGTTTCCAGAACTCTCCGAGCGCCTTTTTTTTTATTTTTTTGTGCAGAAAAAAAGGCGCTGGGGCGGTCTGAAAAGCCACTAAATCTAACAACAACTGCATGGTGGGATGACGTGGTGGGGTGACGTATTTACGCCATGAAATTAGCATATCATGATATAATTTACTTTCCCTGGCAAATTTCTTTACCGGTATTATCGTGAACGATATGATATGGCCCACCTCTAGATTGGCCTGTGTTGAAGAATAAAAGTGGTGCTATGGTTTTGGGCTAGCTCTCTCTGCTGCCTTCCCAGTGTTTTCCCTGGCTATAGGCAGGTTGTCCTACGGGTTCCACCTGGTGGTGGAGACTTCTTAGCTCCCGCTCCTCACCTGACACATCTGCTTCCTGTCTGGCAATCAGTAGCTTTCAAGGACCAGCTTGAGCCACAACTCTCCACCAGACTGTCATTGATTAGCGTGGTAATCAGGCGCACCTAAGCTCCCTCCCTTATGTGCTGTGTTTCCATGTATCTGTGCGCAGTACTGTATGTCTTTTAAACTTTGAACCTCAGTTGTGACAAAGCCATTATGGCAGATTGTCCACGCTGATAACTCAACTGAAAAAGTGTCTGTCTGCACGAGACTCCTTGCCTCGTGTTCTCCAAATTAGGAAATAAATTAACCTTGACCTTACAGTGAACGTGGACAATCTGTCTATAAAAAATAGATTTGAAGTACAGTTTTGACATGCTATCAGCTGACATGGAAAAGTGTGAATGTAATTTTGGAACAACAGGCCCCTCATTCGCATTGTCCAAACATGCTTATAGTGTGTTTATGGACACTAAAACAGCAATAGCATGCAGTACACTTTAGCTGTATTGTCCTTTTGTGAATTACTACTGTCTCTACTTGGCACAGCCTTTCAGCCGATCCCGTCCAAAGTCCTGCGAGGGGTATCTTCTGATAAGATAGGCCCTGCTGGACTCACCTTCACTTTGCTTTGCACGCTGTCACGCTCCACCATCTCTGTTTGATTTCTCCACCCAGGATGGATCTTTCTGAGGAGAATGTGTATGATACTCTGGTAGAGACGCCCTACCAGAACCAGTCATCAGGTGAATATGAGCTGCCCAACGAGGCTACGTATGAAGATCTCTCACATCTGACTCTGGAGTACGAAAACGCTGAAGTTGCCACCAGAAGAATACCGGATCCTCCTTCAGTCCCTGCGCCTGAACCTCCCTCGGAGGAGAGGCGAGGAAGTTCGTCCTCTTCCTCGTCCTCCTCGTCTTCCTCGTCTTCTTCTTCTTCACATGACAAAGATGAGGAGAAAGAGGAGGAGGCGAAAAAGGAGGAAGAAAAAGAGGAACAAGAAGAGGCGACAATAGAGGCAGAGCCGTTGAATGAGTTGAACTGGGAGATGGGGTCTCCAGAGGCGGCGGTGGATGGATCTCGCAGATCCTCATCTTCATCCTCATCCTCATCGGCCTCTGAGAGGCTTGAAAATGAGAAGAGGCCAGAGCCTGACAAAGATGGACCGCAGGTCACACTTTTTGTTAAGGTAGGGAAGAGAAGGGCTCACATCAGGTGAATCCAACATATGCTGTGAATGTACAGTGTGCACACACAAATGCAGTCATCTCAGAGGTACACGTTTCTTTGAACTACCTCGTATCCTCCATAAATTACAGTCATAATTAGGTTCATATCAGCATTGTGCACAAGGTCGGTGACTAGTATGTGACTTTTGTTGAATGTGATTGTGATAAAGACACATTTGGACCTTTTGTACACCTCACAGTGCTGTGCAAACATACACTGTATTGCCAAAAGTATTCATTCATCCATCCAAATCATTGAATTCAGGTGTTCCAGTCACTTCCATGGCTACAGGTGTATCAAACCAAGCACTCAGGCATGCAGATGGCTTCTGCAAACATCTGTGAAAGAATGGGTCACTCTCAGGATCTCAGTGAATTCCAGCGTGACAGGATGCCACCTAATGAAATTTCCTTGCTATTAAATATTCCACAGTCAACTGTTAGTGGTATAACAAAGTGGAAGTGAGTGATTTGAGTACTTAAATCTTCTTCCTAGAAGAAGCTATTATAGCTGAAAAGGGTCGACATCATATTAAACCCTATGGATTGAGAATGGGATGTTACTCAAGTTCATATGAGTGTGAAGGCAGACGAGTGAACACTCTTGGCGATATAGTGTCCCTCTATTAATAGGCCATAGTATTTAGTCATTTCTGTGCGCATGTGTGTCATTGGGAGTTACTCTGGTTCTAAATATAAGTTCAGCTGAGCTGACAGGAATGTTGTGAGTCAGTGCTGGGATAGTTGGGGATGGTTCCTGTCTCATGGCCCTGTGAATGTTGGTATGTGTGTGTGTATTACATATACTGTAAAGTAAACATGTCAGTTTGATCTAATATTAGATATAAGCATTCTAAATCCACACACAAACTTATTACACAATCAGTGCATTCCACACCAAAGTCCACTATCGCTCAAGTGCCCGGGGGATCATAAATATTACACTTTGACACTACCGCTGCATATAGTAATATAACCCAGGGGCAATTGTAGTAGAATCAGAGAGGCCGAAGTCTACTGCAGGCAGCAAAAAACCAAGCCCAGGAGCTCCAAACTCTCATGTGAATATCATTCTAAAGGCTTTAAATTAAAACATGTAATGAAATGTGCACCTCTTATTACAGTAGATTCTGTTTTATAAGCTTTTATCTTTTTCCTACAAAGCACTGTGAATAACTTCTAAGGTGTGTTAAGGTGCTATATAAACTTTCATTAGTCTTGCGTTACCTTAGGGTCTGAGCTTTAATCACTAGATAACTGACACATCTATAATACAGAAAAATCTAGCCAACTCTGTTCACTGTACTAGCAAAGCCTGTGGCACTTTTTCACTTCACTCATGTACAGTATAGCACACACCTGTATGTCTTGTTATTCTTAATATCTTTGCTATACCACTACATATAGTCAGATGTCAAAAACTAGGCTGCTTATAAACACGTAATAACAGGATGATATAGACAACTATATAGTAACACTGATATACACATACACACGTGTTTTTGTGTGTGTGTGTGTGTGTGTGTGTGTGTGTGTGTGTGTGTGTTGCTAATAGGTTTTAGCTGCTTTGGTTTTAATGAAATTTACAAAAGGTGCACTAGAGGGGCAACAATGAGACAACCCCCAAACAGGAATGGTTTCCCAGGTGGAGGCCACTGACATTGTCACTACTGATAGCATGAGGCGATACCTGGACCCTACAGAGGTTGCACAGGTGGTCCAACTCCAGGATGGCAGGGATTGATGTGCCTCCTGGTGCATGACCGGATGTCCGGCCTTATGTATGCAGGCAGTTCCTGGAAGATGAAGGAATTGATACCACTGACCCAAATATGATAGAACACCTCTGGGACATTATGTTTCAGTCTATCCCACATTTGGGAAATTTCTCTTTTACAGAAGTTAAGATACTACTACCACTACCACTACTGATAAAAAAAATAATGACAAAATAAACTATTTTCAGGTGCTCCTTTATTCACAATGGAAGCACCACATGTTTGATTTGTCAGATTTTTACACCAGATGCGCTTCCTGAATGCAAGGGAAGTTCCCCAAGGGATTCTGGTGCCTTCCAGGATCGAAGGGATCTTTTGCTTGTTAGGCAAATGTGTTATTAAAGGTTAATTGGTTGCTTTGTAGATCAATTTATAGACCAGTGGGCGGTATCCTGTAAAACTTCCACAGTACATTTGGAAAATTCCTAAAATGTTCATTAACATTTACAACTCAGCAGAATGCTGTAAGGGTGTTTTCTCACTGATGACACCATCATGAATGAAAGAACTTGATCTGACTGACAAAATACACTGTGTACCCTGTGTTTAATTCTCATTAAGTATTTTGATTCATTATGTAGTTAACCTATGCCGGGTTCCTGGTCCCATAGTTCAGGAATGCAGATGAAACACATTTGGTGCTACTTTTTGTGATCGCTGCCCTTGTGATAAAAAAACTCTGATATAGTGTTCAAACTAAATACGGTCCATCCACTGTGTGAGAAGCTGAAACTTTTAGAAGCTCTCTCAAAGTTGGGCATCACCCTGCTGCCACGCTGACAGAGAAAGCATGGGACCCATGGGTGCTGATGACTCTGAGACGGTGACTCGTGGTGATTCAGAGTCACCCAGCTGTTGTCCGTCAACGCTGTAAGAGGTGTGAGGGGCAGGGGCACCTTTGCGCTGCTCTTTCCCCACTTGCTACATTAGTATTTCCACTAACACCTCCACCCCACCCCACCGCTCCACATGGGGTTATTTTTGCTCGCCAATGTCACGTTCCCACTGCTAAAGTCTCAGGTGCAAAACTGCCCCCCCCCCACACACACACACACACACCACCCCCTCCACCTTCCCTCTCTCTCTCTCTCTTTTCGTCACACACCCTGGCAGTCGTCCTCAGCTGACACTCGGACAGAGCTGCTGTGGGACTGAACTGACTTCACCGAGTGGACCTGGAGGAGAATCTGCTGAAAACTGAGCTGGCTCACTAGCACACACAAACACAACTACACTGTGGAAATAAAACACACAAACAAGGAGCGTCTATCTTGACCATGACGGATACTGCAGCCGAGGAGGACAAGGACCCTGATATTGAACTCTTTGTCAAGGTGGGGCTTCAAGTGTGTGTGTTTTGGTGTGTGTACATCACAAACTGACCCCAGATCATTCCTTATCTCACTTCTGAATCTAATATCAGTACATATTTGCACATGTATGCAAGTTGCCGATAATACTTTACAGTTTTGTGCATAACAACTAACATTTAAGCGCAACGTGCACACTTTGTAATCACCTAAATAACAACTGTGTTTGTTAGGGTGGGGGTGGGGGTGGCCCCTTTAAGCGTGTGCATGCCGTGTTGTTGTTGTTGGGTGCTGATTTTCCGTGTGCTAACCTGACACCCACGTGCACAAACAATCTCTCTCTTTCTCTCTCCCACTGAATTATTACTGGGGTCCTTTCAGTATTGAGAGCAGCAGCTTTTAATAGTTGAAGGTTACAATATGCGCTGGCACGTGGTGCAGTCGGTTAATGCACAGGTTATAACGCGTGTCTGTGCTACGTATTTGAAGTAATATACTTCCTGCCAGTAAACACTGAACCATCTGAGGTCTGAAGCTGTTGTTGTGATGACTCTAAACCGCTACCATAATCCAGATAATCAGAATATTACATTTTTGTTTTCACTCAGTTGTTCTCCCAAGTCCTCACAATCAGCAGTCAAAGAAATTAATTATTAAATTATGAATTCATGTCTGTCATTCTAGCTGACACAAATAAAAATTTTTTTGATATTTTCCAAAAAGTCTGTTTTCCCTCCGATTTCTCCAATAAGACACAGTTAAAATAAGATTGGGGTTAGTATTACCGAGGCAAATTTTAGCAAGTTAGCAATATATTTACAAAAAGAACATCATTTTCCATCTTGAAAAGAGACCAACATCTGTTCACTTTTTTAAAATTTTTGTCTCTTTTTCTTTTTTGCTGAGTCTTGAATGCATTTGCTGAGTCTAGTATAAAAAAATGAGACCTTTGCAACCTAAGAAAGCTTGCATAGCATTGGTCAGGGGCTTTAAAAGATTACCACCATCTCTAGATCCACCAATTTAATATATACATAAATTTACTATTATACACCGATAGCTGCCTACCAGTTGTGAAGGAAAAGCATGACTGGTTGGCAGTCAGGGAATACAATCTTCTGCAACCAAAAACATCCTTGTGATTTCTTTGGTCACTCACCGGTTGTTCCTGTAAACTATAATTTGCATGAAAAACACAGACTTGTCTGCAAACATTTGCTAACTACTAGCCTAGTGTTTACTTTCAAAGTAAAAGCTGTGCCTCATCGCTGCAGCCAACATGTTTCAAAAGGCACAGCTTTTACTTTGAAGGGAAACGATTTCTTGTTTAGGAGGTCACTGACCGGTCTCTAGGCCTGTGTGTCTGGGGCTTTAGCAGTCGATTTCACAGCAGCTGCCATCAACTTCCAGCAACCACTTGCCAACTGATAGGGGAATACACAAGGCCTGCATGAATGGGGTCTTATTCGCTCAAGACCACACCATTACGTCCAAAAATGGCTGATAAGTTAACATCATGTGGTTAGCAGTCATGTGGCAGAAAAACCTGGATATGCCAACATTTCTGTAATGGGCCAATATCACAAGAAAATGTGATTTAAGTGATCAGTCCGGATCTTCACATTGCAACTGATTGAAAATGTATATATTATGCAACATCAGTGCTTCAGTGAGTGTCTTCCATACTGAAGTAAAATGAACAGTCTCTCGAAAAAGATGTAAAAAGCTTTCAGGTGAAGAGCAACAGCAAGTAATGCTGTATGATTTACATATTTGATGCACTGCTACAGGAGGTAGAGACCAGAAGTCCAAACAGGCAGTGAAGCGGCTAATGGAAGCAGTGTGGATTATTCATGTTGGCCCTGGTGTCTCATTACAGTGTCCTGTTGCAGCTTTGCATACCTGTACACACTAAAGAACAAATTCACGCAAACATACATGATTTCCTTCTTCCTACTTCAGACTATTAAGCCCTGATTCTTCTTCCTTCACAACGCCAGTGAGCTGATTCATCGATAGAGCACTCAGCAGGAGTGTGTGCGTTGTGTGTGTGTGTGTGAATCAGTGTATACAGCCTGAAGCAACGGGTCTGTCAGCGTATTCCTGCATGCACGAGGTGTCGGCATTCGTATCTACGTATTGCAAGTGCACACATGCTGTTTTGTGCTGTGCTCAAAATGACACTTCTGTTCAGTATCAGTGTCTCACCTCAAGTGTGTGTGTGTGTGTGTGTGTGTGTGTGTGTGTGTGTGTGCGTGTGCGTGTGTGTGTGTGTGCGTCTACACAGGCTGGGAGTGATGGTGAAAGCATTGGGAACTGTCCTTTCTCCCAGCGCCTCTTCATGATCCTGTGGCTAAAAGGTGTCGTCTTCAATGTCACCACTGTCGACCTAAAGAGGTAATAACTAGGAAGCTCATAACACAGGATTGTGTTTATATCTTATTAATGCCATTACAGTTTATAACCAAGCCATTTGCATGCAAAAAAGTATATAAAATATTTATCCTTCAGCACTATTATTCCAAATAGCCACAGCATCAATCACGCCTAGTTTTAATCCTTAACACAGCTGTTATACAGTGTTGTGCAAAAGTCTTGAGCCTCTCCTCATTTCTTCACATTTTGCTAGGAAAATTGGAACAGATGCAGTCATTTATTCAAACTTACTGCTACATACAGTGTATAAGTCATGAACAGGATTTATACTATTCTAATGTAGCAGGACCACCTTCATTCTTCCTGAACTCTCTGAGGCACCTTTCTCGTCATTTAAGTAGTTGAGATCACTTAAAAAATACAAGAAAGTCTGGCTGCTTGGAAGCAAAATACAAAGAAAGACTTAAGACTTTTGTACAGTGCTGTAAATCGGAACACACACTTTTTTTTTGTTTTTTCTTGTTTTGTTTGTTTGTTTTTAACCAGGCTATAAACGTTTTTATTTCTCTCCTAAAGTTTTTAACATATTTTAGGACCATTAGAGGAACTGCAGTTTTATCTTATCTTTGTGAGAGAAGGCCTTTAAACTACACCAAATGTCCATTAGCCTCACACTGAGCACTGCATTGAGATGCTAGCTCATATTGACATACTACATGTTAAATAACTGCATAACTTGTAAATTCTTTTTCACACATGATGTTCTGTATTCTGCAGTGACGTAGTTACTCCTGCTTTTAAATCTAAGCAATGTGCTTGCCTAGTTCATTCATGCTTGACATTTTCTTCATCTACTAGAAGAAAGTTACTCACAGCTTTCAGAGGTGCATTTATACTCCGGCTCCAGGTGCTGCTTTGAGACATGCACGACTGTACTAAGCAAAGTCTCTGAGGGTCGCATTTAAAAACAGTGAGATTTTAGGAGCCTTGCTAGATCATTATTACCATCACATATTTGACAAATTTATTGAAGGTATGCAAAAAATGTTTCCACTCCAATCAGGAAACCGGCTGATCTTCACAACCTGGCCCCGGGGACACACCCACCCTTCCTCACTTTCCAAGGGGAGGTTCTCACTGATGTCAACAAAATAGAGGAGTTCCTGGAGGCAATGCTGGCGCCGCCAAAGTAGGCCTCACACATGTGCAAAATTAGGAAGTAGGGCAGCAACCTGAAACAATGTTAACGCGCTGTTTTTTTCAGGTACCCCAAACTTGCAGCAAAGAATCGGGAATCCAACATAGCAGGAAACGACATATTTGCCAGATTCTCAGCTTATGTCAAAAACACAAGACCGGATAAAAATCGAAGTGAGCTTGAGGCATCCAGTAAAAATGTCAATAATTTGATTTGTCCCCTTTCAAAATCCCATGGAAATGCTTTCTGTGTGTTTTAGCTTTAGAAGCCTCTCTAAACAAGGCCCTGGCTAAACTGGACGAGTTCCTGATCAGTCCTCTCCCTGATGAGGTGGACGACGGAGAATCCAATCGCAAATACCTGGATGGAAATGAACTGACGCTTGCTGATTGCAACCTTCTACCAAAGCTTCATGTCGTGAAGGTAGTCACCATTGGAGTCTTTTTAAAATTTTACCTTTGATTACTTTTAAATTGGATTTTTACAGTGTTGAAATAACTCAAAATTTTGCAGGTGGTTGCAAAGAAATACAGAAACTATGAGATCCCATCTGAGTTCAGAGGTTTGTGGCGTTACCTTCACAATGCTTACAAACGGGAGGAGTTTGTCAACACCTGCGCAGCTGATGTGGAAATCGAGTTGGCCTACAAGGATGTAGCCAAGAGGCTGGGGAAATGAATGGATACGAGCACTCAATAACCTTTCTCGTTTGTTAAAAAATATCCTATAAATCACATTTAAAAAAGCAAAACTAAACATTATATACACTTTTGGCACAGTATGTGTCCTTTTTAACAGTAATATACTAAATATGGTTAACTGTAGCACATTAGTATGATGCTTCATAGAAGGTGCTAAAAATCATGAATTGTTTTGCTAAAAGTGCTGTTTAGCAGCTGATGCTGCCAGAAGAGACTGGAAAGTGTTTTATGATTGCACAACAATAATTTCTCAAAAAATGCACTGAGGAGAAATGTCGGAAATCTTCAGCTCACCATTAAGTTTGGGTCAAACCTTTTCTTAAACCATAATAGCAGTGACTGATCAACTGACACTAGCTGAACTAAGCAACACCACTTAGGGCGTGTCGTTCAAACTACACTGTATCATATTGATCAAACTGACAATTTACAAATTGTCAGTCAAACAAACAAAAACATTCCGTGAGGTTTTGTGCAAAAAAACAAAACCCCTCTTGTTCACAGGTCATGCAAAAATGATGTGCCCCACTGTTTATAGGAACGCACACGATGCCGTCTGTGCTTTATAGAGTCCTGTATTGCACCAAAGGCCATTACTTGGTTACCTTCTAAAAACTCTGTACATTAATAAACACTATAAAATTAAATAAGTATTATTGACACCTTGCATATTCAATTTTACTTTTACAACTTCAGATTAAAACTATTAAAAACTATTGATGGCCAGATATTTTCTCAGCTTTATGTAAACGTTGAATCCTAAGCAAAAGATGGTTGGCACACAAAAATTTTTATTTTTGTTGTAAAAGATCTGAATTTTATGTATTCTAGCTGTTTAAGGGGAACCAACATTAAACAGGCAATGGTTAAATAAAAATGTAAAGATAATAACAAATGACAAAAAAAAAGATATAAAAGTAAGTAAAGTACTTTAATCATGGTAGCAAATCTGAATGTAGTTGAACTACTTTTTAACATACACATAGGCTAGCTCAGTATTCTCCAACACAGCCGAACATAGTGTGGAAAATTTGACATGGAATACTATCCCCAGGATTCCTTAATGGTTTACATGGATCAGATTATCTGCTTATATTGGTCATTTTAAAAGCCTAAAGAATAAACAGTTTTAGTTTCTGGTGTTTAATTTGCTTTGACGTGGGCTACAAATGTTGGTTTATTAGCTTAAGTGCTATTATCAAGGCTAAGTTAGCCCCCCCACATGCACACACACACACACACACACGCACACACACACACACAAACACACACAATTATAATGAATACATAATCTGTGTGTATAAACTATTTTTGTAACTCAAGAGAGCCCTGGTTTCCATATAGCCTATGGAAATACATTTAGCATAACTGTCCAAGTTGCTACATCTAACAAAGAGCAGTGTATCATTCTGAGTAAAATTCTAAAAAACAAGAGTCCATTGTTTCAGAATAAATTTAAAAAAACCAAACATGTTTGACTCCATAATTTAACAATGCACGAGAGTTAGTGTTAACAATCATTCAAAACAAGGTGTCAAATGTATGGGAACAAAAGTAAAAAAAATAAATAAATAAAAATCTGCTTGCAGCAGAACCCCAAACAACCAGTGTTAGGAGGTGTTTATCCCAAGCTCCCTTGCTAATAGAAACAATATTTTCATGTCTTTCATATTTGTGAATATACCTTTTCTTTCTTTTCTTTTGTTTCTGTTGATTTTTTTTTGTATGATTTGTGTTTTCCTGTTGCTGGGTGCTCATGGAAAGCACTGCTAAGAATGTGTCTGAGCCAAAGTAGTTTGTCTTTTACTGGTGCAGTGTCAGCGCTGTGATGGCCTTCCTGTTTCTAACGAGGCAATGAACCATTTATTTGATCAGTAAAATACAGGGTACAAGATCGATTTTCTTAAGAAGTAACAAATCTGTTTTGTTAATTTCAGTACAGTTTTCTTGTTTTACAGCCTCGGGCTGCAGTTTACAGCAAATACGTACACTGTGGTCCTTTTCTAACAGGTTACCTTTCTTTTTCAGATTAAAGCAATACACTCAGTCTGCTGAATCAGCCTGTAATTTAAAAATATCATATAACAGTAAACGCATAAATGAACCAAGCTTTGATACTTCTTTAATTTAATGCACACTGATGGTAGAGAATTTAATCACGGGTGCCTTAGTGGGAATCAAGCTCACCTCTGCCTTCAGCTCCATGTCCGTCTGTACAGTAAATTATGCATGTTTGAATATGATAAGAATGTGAATTTTTCATGTTATCCCCGTGGAGCTGTGTTGGATAAAATAAACTTCACATGTCTGTAAATGATCAGCTGACACATTCATCTTCTATCTGATGATTACAAGCCCATGTGTAGATTGTATGATGCGTATTTGAATATTAAATCTATTTTCTCAGAGACTGACCTTGGGCCTTGTGGTTTTTCCACTGGAAACTGTCTCATCGTGTGTGAATGTGGTATAGCCAGATAGATGGCAGCAGATGGCAGTAAACACAAAGTTTTATTGGCCTGTAGCAGCTGCAGACTAAAGGCAAGAGCATGCAGTTAGGGACCGTCCTGCTACAGTCGTCTACTTTCTATTAAAGGGTATGGCCAGCTGTCGTTAAAATGTCATAAACCAACAACAAAACAAACAGACAAACAAGAACTGTGGCATATAACAATATAAAGTTTATTTGAAGACTGATGATCTTTTTTGTGTTAATTAGCAGCAGGAAAAATAGTTAAAAAAGTAGGGCAAGGAGGCTGTGAGGGACGACCTGACAGAGCAATGGATTAAACACTGAGACATCTTAATCTAAAAAGGTATCTGAGAGCTAGAGACTAATGAAAAAGCATAAAACTCAACCCGCACTGAAACTGGGAATGACTATAATACCAAAACCCAACATATTACAAATTCAAACACAAAAAGCTGGGTCAGGGACCCAGGATGATGACCAACATTTTTAACATTAACATAACAGTAAAGCTGTAAAACAAATCTAGTAGTTTAGTAGTGTAAAATTGCATGAAAGGAAATACTCTAAGAAAAAACTTGTCAAAAATTGCACAAGTATTTGCACAAGTTAATTACGCCGACTTCCTACAGAAACAAATGTAAGATTTCACTGATTACCTTTAAATCACTATGATACTGCTCAACACTCAACACCTTATTCTGCACACAGACCCCTCAGATCAGAAAATCAATGGCTGTTACAGGTCCAGGCTTAAAAACAAAGGGGCACCGTGCTGTTTCAGTTCAAACTCCAACTATTAGATGAGCTTCTTTAGTTCAGTTTAGTGTTGTTGTTGTTTAATGTTCATTTGTAATGCTAATTTTTTGTAACATTTTTCCTGAGAAGCATCTTGTGTAGGTTGTGGTTCAGAAAGCTGCGATACAAAGGAACTGTGGCCGTCACGGTTTTATGCGTTTCGCTCGTGCTGATAACACGCGGACGGCCCCTGAGCGTTCACCGTGTAAGTGGGCAGAGCGAGCGCAGAGGCTCGTGCGCTGCGCCTGGGCTCCCTCCACTATATTCAACACAACGACGTCTCCGCGCGCTCAATCTGGGTTTTCAAGCCTTAAAACCACCTCGTAGCATCACCGTGGGCTGCCGACACAAACCATCGCAAAGGTGAGACCCGGTTTTTTCCACAGTAATCGCTCCGGGGCTCCTTTCTCGCTCCATAGTTGAGGTTATATCGCTGGAAGCGGAGACGCAGTGTTTTTGCCGTGTGTGCTCGGGAGTGGGCGACTTGTCATTGCGGCTGTTTTGTTGTGAAATGTGCGGTGGTCGCAGCTAGGCATCCCAGAGACCCTGCCAGAGCAAAGCTAGTATAGCCAGATAGCTGGCGTGAAAGGCGGCTGGACGTATGAAAGCGAACCCGGCGGAGGGTAACAGAGCTGAATGGCTAACATCAACGCTAGCTGATTTTACAGCCGGCCGGGGAGTCGGGAAATTAATCGCCGCAGCGGGCAGGGGGGTCCCATTGTTATTACACGGCCGGTTTAGCTAGCTTATAACTAAAACTACAGTAACACAGTGTTATAGTATAGACATTGATGGCTGCTCTTTCTGCCGAAATGGCATCCCTGCTACCGAGAACAGGTTGTTCAAGAATAACTTGAAAGCTCAACTCTTCGGTCATTCCCAACATGTCTTGGTCAAGGTGTCTGTTTACACCATCGCTACAGTTTATTTAAGTAGCCTCAAAGCAGCTGGCTGCGCGTCACCAGGAGGGCTCCTCGTTGTTTTTAGTCCGCTGGGGTTTTAAGCAGAGGAAGGGGAAAGAGGGTAGTTAACATTCAGCCTTGTGCCGCTGACAGACGACCTTGTTCTTCCCGGACTGTTACACTTCCTCGTATTTTGTTATTATTTTTTAAACTCCCACAGCTCAGTAAAACTGTAATCAGTCGCTCCACCTTATTAGACACGATCGAGGGAGACGTGTCTGTTCCAAGAGATGATGTTGCGTTTTGGTGACACGGACTGAGATTGCTCTGTGGAAGTAAAGCGTGTTAATTCATGCCCCGTGGGCCCCGCGGCGTTTTTCTTGGTAGGACCTGCGTTTTTGAAAAGCTGTCTGGAGTGGGGCCAGTGTTGAAAATTAAGGCAAATTGCCTGGGGAGCGTACCAGGACAGGCCAAAACTGGCAGTACCCGTATTCAGTTGGTAACAAGGACATAAGGAGAATGAGAGACTCATTGTGTGCTATTCTACTCGGACTGATTGCTGAAGCACTTAGCTCACCAGAGCAGGCCACTCATTTTCAGTGTGCACCTTAAGTAGCTTCATGTAATCAGGTTATGACATGCTGATTTGATAATATGAAATGTATCCTGCTTCATTATCATGCACACTGCAAATGTGATTGTGCTTTCTATACAAAGGATGTAAAAATGTCTTTAAAGATGCATGATACAACTTTGGCGAGTGATCACTAACACCTAGTATAGGAAGAAAGCATACATTATTCAGTGTGACCCAACAAAACCTCCCCTCCTTCCTGCTTATGATCCTCGATGTGACTGTCCAGAGGTGGACTGCCCTCTGGGTTTATAAAGAGCTCTTTCAGCTGCATTTTTGCTGCTGGAGCCTTTGGGATTATAAATCCTGAGGAAAAGGAGCTTTGCTTCAGTGGCATGCTTCACTGGCAAGAAATCGTTGGAGGGTGTGTGTGTGTGTGTGTGTGTGTGTGTGTATGTGCGCGCAAGTGCGGGAGGAGGGTGTGCACTGGTGGGCTCCAGTGGAGAGGGAGAAGAACCAGCAGAGGGGTGAAGAACGAGGGATTGAAGATTGGGGGACCGGGGCACTGTGTTATGATGGATGCCACACAGGGAATGTAGAACACTTGGCTTTCCTGTGATTAAAGGGCTCCTGTTTCTCTTAGGACAAACGCACACCTGTGTGTCTGCTGTGTTGGCGATCTAGCTACAGATCACTGTGTGGTGAAAGCCAGTAATTCCTGAAAGTGATTGGATTTCCAATAGGGTTGCACCAATATATCAGCCAGTAATGGCCTTGTTAACTGATATCCATTTTTAAGCAAACAAAGTGTTTTTGATAAGTGACAGTGGCCAGTATTTATTTGTTGTGTCACCTCAGTTTTCAGTGTATCCAAAAGCTTGTAATCTCTATATATCGGTCTAGTATTGGGTTTGGCTGATCGTGGTCCTGTTGACTGATATTGGTCTGCAATTAAGATATATTCAATATTCCAAAATCCAGCAATCCTTGAAAGTGAATACATTTGTAGATGGTTGCACTGATGTATAGATATCCATACTGATTTATAGTGCCCTTGTTGACTGATCGCTTGCATGCTGTAAACGATGGACCTAGCTTCCCAATCGGAAAAATTATGCCAAGATCGGAAGTGCCTTAAACCTGCGTTCTATCTAATAAGGCTGCAACAATTCATCGACGTATGATCGATGACGTCAGCTATAAAAATTTGTCGATGTGGAATTTAATCATCGAAGCTTCGTACATTTAAACCATCCATCTATTTTGTTACGCTTATCCTGCAATTTTGAAATTGCAATACACTACAGGAAGATGTGGGGGCTGTATTTCTGCACCTCCATTGTCTGCCAACAACAACACCAACGAAGAAGAACATAACCTGAACAAAATAACGATTGTGGAACAGAGAGGAGGGTGGAGAAAATGAAAGAAAATGGAGACAGACTGTCAAAGGTGTGGAAGCATTTGACAGAAAACAAAAATAAAGCTGAATGCAGACTGCAAAGCAGAGCGTTCCTTCCATGGCAGCATCACTGCAATGCTGGAGCCGTGATGTCAGCTCTGGATGGGTACCCTGTGTGTGATTGCTACCTGTTATGTTTGTAAAGTAATCCGGTTGTTAAGTGATGACGTAGGATTCCATTTCCGGGTCCAAACGCTCCTGTTCTCAATATGCCGCAATGCTGTGTCCCTCGTTGTTTTAATCGATCAGAATCGATTAAAACAATCGATTTCCTTGCGATTAAAACAATCGATTTCCTTGCGATAAGAAAAAGAAGAGGAAATGGCTGCAATTGTTAAAGTATGTTAAAATGAAGAAAAATTTAAGTGAGTTTTTACGTTAGTTAGCTAATGTTGCTAGCGTTGAACAATGAGCACTCACTAGTAAATACCCGGCTTATGATGGTAAAGTCACACACAGGCCATGGACTTCAATGTGTTTTCAATACTACAAAGACATCCACGTATTTTCTGGTGTCATTTTTTATGCCTCCAAGTTAAGATTGCCTTAGCTGGTGAAGGAATTGAAATAATGTTTGTTGCTGTTTAAGCCTTTAGGTTTCTGCGTGTTCATTTCATCGAACAGGAATGACACAAGACAATCAGAATAAGGAGTCCAATTATTAAATTTAATAAAGCCATTTCAAACAGTTT
>VUQK01023376.1:6761-24268 GCA_015106715.1 Bujurquina vittata | reverse complement strand
TGCAGTTACAGTTCAAACAACTATTAGTGCCAGGTATTTGGATGTGTCACCATTCAGCCATGGTCTGAAAGAAGTCTGTGTTTGCATTTTGTCCTTGTGTATATACACTATTTAAAAAAAATGATTTAATCAGGGTATAGAATCAAGTCAACTTCTAGCATGTTGTGCTTGTCAAATAAGTATGAGAGGAGGTTGTTAATGAGTTTCAATTACTTTGGTGTTAATGAAATTAACAGGTGATTAGAGGGGCAACAATGAGACAATCCCCAAAACAGGAATGGCTTTATAGGCGAAGGCCACAGACACCCCCCCCCCCTCATCTTTTCTGACAGTTTTTTCAGTTTTGCATACGACTAGACTCAATGTCACTACTGGTAGCTCGAGGCGATACCTGGAGGTTGTCATGGTTAGGCTGTGTGGCTGCCAGGGCTGGACCCAAATGCAGGACGTATGAAACTGGAGCTTAACTATAGCAGCTTTTATTTGCTGCAGACTCACAAGTTACAAAAATAAATTAAAAAAAAAACAAGGCTGAAAACAAAAATCACAAATGGCCTGGGAGAAACTAAAGGGGACAAAACACTAAACAGGAAAACCCGCAGCTTGGGGGAACACAGACGATGATGCAACAAAGACCAGAAAAACTGAGGGCTTAAATACACACACTAGGTAATCAGAGCAAAGGGAAACAGCAGGGGACCACGGGTGAAACAAATGAAAATAACACAGAGGGAACAAAATGAAACACAAAGCACAGGGAACTGTCAAAATAAAACAAAACACACAAAGGAACACAAACATGGGGAAGACCAGAACAACGACAACATATAAACTGAGGAGCTAGACTGTAAGGAAATCTAAGAAAATACAACTACAAAATACAACAAAAATAGGTCCTTAACCCATCAGCAGGACCAGTATCTGCTCCTTTGTGCAAAGAGGAACAGGATGAGTGCTGCCAGAGTCAGAGCGCTGCTCCCTGGAACATCATTCAGCATGGCCAGATTGGTGGTGGTTCACTGATGGTCTAGGGGGGGGTCTATCCATGGAGGGCCATAGAGAGCTCTACAGGCTAGGCCGCAGCACACTCACTGCCTGGTATTGGGATGAAATCCTTGGACCTATTGTCAGACCCTACACTGGTGCAGTGGGTCCTGGGTTTCTCCTGGTGCATTACAATGCCAAGCCTCATGTGGCAAGAGTATCCAGGCAGTTCCTGGAGGGTGAAGGAATTGATACCATTGACTGGCCACCACGCTTGCCTGACTGAAATCCAATAGAACACTTCTGGAACATTATATTTCAGTCCATCTGACGCTGCTTGGTTGCACCTCAGTCTGTTCAGGAGCTCAGTGATGCCTTGGTCCAGATCTGGGAGGAGATTCCACAGCACAGCATCCATCATCTTATCAGGAGCATGTCCTGACATTGTCAGGCATGCATTCAAGCATGTGGGGGGCATACAAACTACTAAGTACCATTTTGAGTTGCTGCAATGAAATTTGAGCAAAACAGACCAGCCTCCTGCATCATTTTGTTCAGTTTGATTTTTGGGGTTTATTTGAATTCAGCCCTCTGTAGGCCAATAATTGTTGTTTCCATCAAATGATGTGGGATCATTTAATTCCCGACAGATTACCCAGCATATATCAGTATAGATATCCAACATGATGTTTTTTCAAAGTGTTCCTTTACATTTTTTGGGTAGTGTCAAATACCTTAAGGCCTAATGATTGAGAATAAATATTCTATGCTGTACACATTATATGCCACTTGGAAATAAACCCTAAAAAGTGTGGATATGGAACAGACACTGGAGCTGTAAAGGGACATTATTCACCCAGTGATTGAAGAAAAAGAAGTGCAGTGTTACATGCTGTTTGTTGTTATATTGGTGCCCAGACACACCTGAGCTTCAAAACTGCAAACACTGATGCAGATGCTGTTGCGATTAGCTGTGCAGCAGGCACGAGAGGGACCTGAAATGCAGGAGTTGAAAACAAGATGAACTTAACTTCATCTTTATTTGCTGATGGTAAACAGGTTATACAGAGCTAGACGGGGCCAGCAGCATAAACCAGGAAAGCCTACTTTAACTAGACAGACAGAAGAGCACACAGCAAACAGGGAGCCATACGCAACGATGCAACAAGTAACAAGGGGAAAATACAGGCAATATATGTGCACCAGGGAATGAAATAATAGGAAACAGCTGGGCAGGACACATAGAAAGCAAAACTAAACCCAAATCACAAGAACCAAAGACACAATGAAAATAAAACAGGAAATGGCAAACACAGACCAAGACTAAGACATGTGAACTTGACACAAAAACAGAGGATAAACAAAGAGACTAACAGTGGTACAAAACAGCTGCTCATCCTGAAACACAAAGAGAAAATCCGCACTGGGCAAAAAACAGGACCATGGACTGACACACTGGAGTGCAGGAAATTACTCTGATAGTCTTTAGAGAAAATATAAGCTGATACTTCTATGACAATAATGAGTTCAGCAACTCATCAGCCCATTACCAACTCCACACCATCCAAACCACTCACAATATTAGACTTACATGCATTTGTTAAACTTTTTTTCTTGAAGAGTTTTTCCTCATATGAAGGTACACCAGTGATGATAACGTACAACATTAAAACCACCCGCTTAATATTGTATAGGTCTTGTGGGCAGTTGGGGGTGCTTGGTCTTCACAAATATGTAGGTGTTGTTCTATGTATCAAATTACAATGCCAGGATGTGAGGGTTGCTAGCAGAACATAGCACTGTTTATACTAGTTTAGGATTTTACATGCAAGATGTGTATGTGTGGCTGCTGTTCTTGAAAGTGTGTACTATAGCAGTATATATTCCAAAGAGGGTAGGAGCAATCTTACAACCTTGCTTTACTCCACTGTTGTCAGTGGGTTCAGTCACTTCTCTAGCAATGATCCATCTTGCATGGATGTCTGTATAAAGTTATGGGTAACATGGCTAAGTTTGGGAGGGCAGTCCCATTTCACCAAGATCTTAAGAAGAAGCTTGCAATTTATGCAGTTGAAAATCTTGCTGAAATTGATAAAGCAATATGCAGGTTTTGTTGCTGTTCCCTTGACTTTCCCGTTATCTGCTGTGGGGTAAAGATGCTGGTAGTTGTATTTCATCTATATCCTGATGGAGTCCGGATAGACCAAGTCAGCCAGCGACTCCAACTTCTGAAATAGAACATCAGAAAAACCTTTCCTGTGATACTAAGCAGTGATATGCTTTGATAATTTCATCATCACCTTTTTTTTTTCAAATAAATAATGCTACAGTTATTAGCATCAGCCCGGTCAGTTGTGTGTCTCCAACAGAATATTAAAGAAGGTGAACAGAGAGTGTTTCCAGCATATACAAGAACCTCTGGAATGAGGTTTTTCTGTAGTTTTTCCCGAGTTAGATATTGTTGACTGCCGTCTCGATCTCTTCCATGATGATGGACTCATCAAGTTGGAAAATGATAAAATGGTAAAATTACCTGCTCAACCGCCTGAGCTACAGCCACCCTCCTCAGAGTCATCTAGGATGCCCCAGTAAACACTTTTTGGCTGGTTAAGAAGCTTGTTAAAATGCTCGACCCATCTGTTCCTGATATCCACTGTCGATGACAGAAGCAAGCCGCTCTCTGTTGTAACTGAATATAGAGTTTTAAGATTTTGGCCCACAAACAGCATTAACCGGAGCATAGACTTCACAGAGATTCTTCTCTCTGGTGTATTGCTCTAGGACAATCACACTGTTTCCTTTGGCTTTGCAATGCTTTTGCTGATTTTTTCATAGCTTTCCTTCTCAACCTCTGAACGCTGCATTGTAGGTGCAAAGGCACTGATCATGGTGAGATGAGTGATGTCCTGAAGCAAAATGTGAGCTGTCATTGGTCTGTCATTAATAGATTCTGGGTTGAATATGACAAAGATACCACCTGAAGTTCTGTCTGTGCCACCACTCAAGAAAATGGTGTGGCTTCTTTCTTTGATATTACCAGTCTGGGTGTCTAACTTTGCTCAGTGCACACATCTATATATTAGATTTTCTAGCTAAATACAGATATTTTTAGTTGCACGTTCTGATCTTGTACTACTATCAGTTGTTCAAATATTCCAGGCTTCCAAATTTAGAAATCGCCCATTTCTGCTTGCATTAACTCCCAATATGTTTAGCTCCATTGGTTCCCCTGGATGTGGTAGTACAGTAATAGTATGTGGACTTTGCATAGTTTCTTCCACTGCCATAAAATGTGGAGCGTCAGTTCTCTCGTACGCAGTAACATTTTCCTAATCTCCTGTAATACTCATCTCACTGCGCCTATGACATTGACACTGAGTGGCACAACAATGTGTCCTTTAGCAAGTGATCCCTGATGCTTGACAGTATCAGTTGCAAGACTTGTTGCACCACCAAAACAAACCAACAACAAAAAAAACGAGAGGTGGGATCAGCGTTTTCTCCCCAAGATCTGCCCTGTTAAAAAATGAAAACAGGAGCACCATGAGTAGGACACATGGCCACTCTTCATGAGTGAGGACTGGAGGATTTCCAGTGAACTTGGTGTCCACTGGTCTGTTATATGGAAGGAACAGAACATGATGCGAGTGTAAGAGTTGCCTCTTAGAATTGTTGTTGAGTCTTTGAAATGTGTAGCCAAACTGCAATATTCATAAAGGTAGGTTTTTAATATGGTTCAGTGTGACTTTTCCTTGAGGGTGGCATGCAATGGAGTTATCTGTCAACAAATAACCCCAGCTACATGTGAGGTGGGCTGGGGGGGTGGGGGCGTGTTTGTGTGTAGCTACAGTCAGCATTGTTCACTGGATGTCCAGTAAAAACTGAAGCATTATTTTCAATCTAAAGGTTATAACTTGTATTGTATATGCTTCTCAATAAAGATATTTAAAAAGAAATTCCACGGCACACTGCAAATTTTAATGAAGAGGTGGGATTCCATTTTCTCCATATTGTGCTTTTGTTTAGCTGACAGTATAGCTAACGTTGCTCATTTTTCTATAAGTGGCTTCTTACCTCAGCACCCTGGCCTTTGTGCCTCCTCCCAGAGGATATTGGCTTTGTTGAACACTACATATTTCCTTTCTTTTTATCATGACTCCCATCCGGTCTCACACTGCACAGGCCCATGAGTAAATGTCTCCCGAGGATGCATTGTGCCATCCAGCAACTATTCTTTCCCTGATCTACCCCTATATGTGAGTTATACCACTTTGAATGTGATGATTTTCAATTTTAGATGAAAAAAATCCCCAGCAGTGAAATGAGCCTCCTGTGCTGCTCACATTTCATAGGACTACAGCGAGTAGTCTTTTCCACACTGTGCATTGTTACCGTGCTGCTGTAAATGAGTCCCAAGGGAAATATGTGTGTTGGCTAAACCATATCATATCAAACCACTCGCTGTTGTTCCAGTTAAGTCTGTGTGAAACTGGCTATCTTATTCAGAGGCTGAAAGGTGTGAACTGTCCATTGAAGGTCCATATATTTGGTTAGGGTGGATCAATATGTAATTAAATATTTAAGGCGTATCAGATAGACAGTTATCTGATATAATGAAGGTTTCTGCTTGACCACAGCAACACAAGACAAGAAATGCTGCAATCATTCACTAATTTTCACTTTCAGTATTTTAATTAACTTTGTAATCTGAAAATGTGCTTGAAATGAAAGGGAAATGTGTCATGATTTGTATTTGCAGAGATGACTGCTTATCATGTTTTGGGGGTACAATAAAAACAGATTAAGAAAACAGAATATCTGCAATTGTAATTCAGAAAGAATCAGCACTGTCTTTCAAATACTCCACATTCAACCCCCTAAAATTTGCTCTTTGTTATATTTCTGTGTCTGCTCAGATCGGCTAAGATGCACTTTTGAACCCTGCTGGAGATGCTGAGTGCTGGTCTCTGCTGACTGCTCACAGTGACTGAAACCAGAGATTCCACAATAATGGCCGCATTGATCAATGGCCATCTTTTCTCTGTCACTGCCTTCAAAGCTTCCACTGCCATGAGAAATATTTCTGAAGCAGGAAAGCAATCTCCTTCTTGCTGAGAAGCTTAATTTGTCTTCCCTATTAGCTTCTAAGGCCTGTGCTTTTAGCCCCACAGTCTCAGCCTTTCTCTGAGCTTGTTCACTTATGGATTTTGTCTTCTGAATGTGATGTAGCACCTCCTTTGCCAACTAATATGAATTACAATAATACATGTTCATGTAATAAACACATCTAATGGAATATTGATTTGTGTATGGAAACTTGGAGGTTTTATGATTTTACCCAAAGTGAAGTTATTACACATTAACATATTTTTCACCTTGGAAAATACAGCCAAGCTAGCAGACTGTGCCAAACTGAACAGAAGCTGTTGAGCTGTTAGAAATGTTGCATTTAAAATGATCAGTCACTTCAAAAGAAGCAGCTGTGTTCATACTCACTCTTCATTTTTAGCACTAGCTAATTTGCTTGATGTGATAGAAAGGCACAAATTACCACAACTTTATAGAATCCTGTATGCATGAATTTATGCTTTTCAATCAGATAGATCTGTACATTTGTAGTTGTTTGATTATTTCATATTGTGAAATGCCTTTGAAAACAATTATATTATAATTTTTGTGTTATCCAGAGACTTTGTGAGAACACTGCACAGTTTAAACACGTGCAGACTAAATTGGTTAGTTTGTAGTATTGTACAGTTTAACCCCTGGTATATACGGCAGCACAGATGTAATGTTATACACACCTAACAAAAATTCAAACGATCTGCCAAATCAAATATGCACATCCGTCCACTTTGGTGACACCTTGTGAATAAGAGAGCAGCCAAAAGAAGCTTTATGAAGGGCAGCACAGAAAGTTATAACTCTTCTATTCTAGCCATCTAGACTAAATTAAACACTAAAAAAAATACAGCTGATATCAAAAAGTACCACCTCACTTCAAAATGTCTTCGTATCAATATCTACAAAAGGGATTTGACCACTGGCTTGCTGAGGCTGCAGTCCAACTCGATTTGACTGTACTGTGCTCTTAAATCTACTGTAGTTCCGCCCCGTTTCGATTGAACCAATCAGCAGCCCCGACACACAAGCCTCTTAAAATTCTTGACTAATCACAACTGTTTTTTCAACAGTAGTCGAGCACCCCACTTTGTAGCAGGCTGACTGGTATTTGTCGCCTCCAGTCTACAATCAGTGTAACAACAGTGCCACTCATATCATGTATGTACACAGAAAATACATGTAAAGTGACTCCGGAAGACGGCAAGACTGTCTCGGCATTGACATTGGATTTGGTAAAGCTTTTGCCACCGACTAACCTGAGCCTCCTGCGCCGTATCTGCAGCATTAGGTAGGTGTTCCCTTTTTTTGGCGGTGTTGTGGTGTTGTAATGTTCTTCTGCCTCCCTCTCCTCTCCACCAGCTCGGGAGCTGCGACATTTAAAAGTCATATTTTTTGGGTGCTGTGGGTTCGAGTACGCGTAAATGTTGTGTCGCCGTCACCATTGCCGGTCGCCCTCCTAAACTGAGGTTACATAATTGCTGGTGTACGGCGTGTTAGCTGTTAAGGCTGGAAAAATTACCCCCGCTGATGCGAGTACGGGCAGATTAAACCCGTGTCAAAAATTCCGTGGACCCGGGGCGGCGTGTTCACGGTAAAGCCGTCGCTTGCCACCCTGAAGGGAAAGTCGTGCCGAACAGTGTTACAAAGCTGCCTTCGTGATTGTTGTAGTTGGAATACACATGTCGAAGACACAAGCAAGCAACCCGGCAGACAGCTGGGTCAATAGGCAGCACGTATTAAACGCAGCTTAAAGCACGTACTCGGTGCTGTGGCATATTTCCTTTACGTTATTAGAACTGGCATTTTACAAAACACTTGTAGCCTTGAATGGTATAGATAAGCACCTCGAATTACCCAAAAGACCCAAACATTAACGAACCTAATACTGACCTGAGCCCCTCTGCCAGGTGAAACGTCATTGGAGTGTTTTAATAGCGTTTGGTTTTGAGGTTATCAATAACATTAATGGATAATTAATGGGGTTCTGTGTGTAAGTGTTTTGGCCTAAGAGTGCAGCCAAGGTTGGAAAAAGATGTTACACCCCGAGCTAATGGGGTCATGCTCAGGCTAATTAGCCGGAGACATATATCAAGATGTGGTTATAATAGTGAACACGTTATCATTAAAAAAACAGGTCTTTATCATGTAGACCAGACACGGGATATGCATTAAGAGCACAGACTGGGTAATCACACTATACTTTTCGATCATCTTGAGACAGTAGTGTAGCTTTGTCCCAGATTAGTATTGATAAGTTCATATTCATCTCCACTAGGCTTAGTGGAGGCAATAAAATATAGGATATAGCTGGCTAATGCTATGGTGAAATGTCTGTTGGACCTAAAGCTAATAGATACAATTGTAGCCTGAAGGCTTACATGGGTAAATTTGAATAAAATGTATTTTGTAGCAGTCCTAGAAGGCTGATAGGGGGAGAAGGTGTGTGTGTGTTTGAGAGAGAGAAAACCCAAAACATTTTCCAGTGGCCAGTTTTTCATTGTGCTACTAGCCAGGAACACATCTGCTGTGTGCAGGTGGTCTGGGATGAGCAGCTAAAGGCTGAAGTCCAGTTGAAGAGTATTTTATCAGTGCTGGCCGGGCTCAGTGAGTCGACCTCCGCAGCTGCAGAGCTGGATCAGTTGGACTCACGCTCAATTATACACTCATTTCCGTGTCTCAAAAGAACACCCACCACTTCATCACAATTATTACATTCAGTCAAGCAGCTGTGTTGTTGCAGGGCCTAGCCAGGGTTTCAACTGGAGAGCGTAGTCCATATTGATGAAGTTCCTCCAGAAGGTGTTCACTGGTCAAAGACTTAAGCATGTGGGAGCCCACATTCATCCAGTGTAGGGCTGTGAAATTAATCGAATTTTGATTTTGGCTCCAAAAAAATCACAAAACGGAGTAATCGACAAAAAAAAAGATTGTTTAAATTATTTTGTCACTCTGCAGGTATGCTCTTAGCCTTGATTTATGCTGCAGCTTTGAGTCTTTGCAAGGCCTATAATGTAACCTAACCTAAAACCAGAACTTCGGCATGTGCAAAGTGTGTTTTTATGTTAATTACCATTAATGTGATGTGATGACTGTGAGTGAATGAACAAAGAAATGGAAAAACTAGAGGGACAAATATGTTTGCAGCCCCCCAGAAAAACTGATCACAAAGAGCGAGGATCCAGGAGGGAAAAAGTCCCAGCATTTTATTTGTTTCTATTAGCCATAGGGCTGCAACTAATGATTATATTGGTAGTCGAATAATCTGTCATTTTTTTTTTATCGATTAGTTGATTAGTCAACGATTATTTCCATCTTACCTCACCTGTTCAAACCTGCCCACAGTCACTTAGTCTATCACAATTAAAATAATTACCCATAAAAATACGAGTGTGAAACTAATCCAATTATTTTGACATTAATGTGAGCATCACAATAAATATCACATATACAATGCATATTAAAGTGAATGCAGTTTTTATTGTAATGAAAATATGGGCAAATGAATACATTTGGCCTCTGTCCAAAAGCGCAAATAAGGCTTCAAATTAAATCAAAGTGTTTTCTGTCCAAAACACCTGAAAAGTTTACAGATGATTCCCTTCATACAGAGGTTTACTATTCAGAATGAACGCTGATATTAATGTGAGGAAAAAAAATAGGAGCCAACGTAGCTGCTCCTATTGTCCTTCACTCGTTAGCTAATATAACTGAAATGGTGCCGCTGAGCAAACATCATCCATTTCGGACAGGTAAATTAACACAGACATTACCTAACAGGTATCAATGATGCACTAACATACCCATCCTGAGCTGATGTCACAGCTCCAGCGTGCCAGCGTTTTAAACGCTCAGCATTGCAGTGGAAGGAAAGCTCTGCTTTTACAGTCTCCATTCAGCTTCATTTTTGTTTCCGTGAAATGTTCCCACACCTTTGACAGTCTGTCTGCATTTTCTTTCATTTTTTCCACCATCTTTATTTTGTTCAGGTTGTGTTCTTCTTCGTTGGTATTGTTGTTGTTGGCAGACAATGGAGCCAATACTGCCCCCATATCTTCCAGTGGTGTATTGCAATTGCAAAATAATAAGTGTAACAAAATAGATAGACGCTTCAATGATTACGTTTTTGTAGTCGACCTCATTGATTACGTCAATGAATCGTTGCAGCCCTAAGTCATTTGTGTTGATTACCTTGCAGTTGTGTTCCGTGTTTCCGGTGGCGGTTAATTAGGGCTGCAACGATTGGAAAAACAGTGAAGGACAACAGGAGCATCTATGTTGGCTGCTATTTCTTTTCTCATATTAATATTAGCATTCATTCTGAATTTTTAGCATTCATTCTTTTTTTGAACTGAATCATCTGTTAACTTTTCAGGTGTTTGCGTCCATCCATTTTCATGCTTTTCAGTTGTTTTGCACGGAAAAATATTTTTCATTTAATTTGAAGTTTTATTTGAACTTTTGGACGGAGGCCATTTTTATTTATTTGCACATTATATTATCATTAAAAAAAATAAAAAATAGCATTCACTTTAATGTGCATTGTTTATTTAATATACATTGTGATGGTCACATTAATGTTAAAAAATACATTTGATTAGTTTCATTCGTGTGTTTTTATGGGTCATTACTTTAATTGTGAGAGGAGACAAAGTCGTGATAATAAGTGGGCAGTCTTGAACAGGTGAGGTAAGATTGAAATAATTCTTGACTAACCAACTAATCGATAAAATAATTGACAGATTATTCGACTTCCAAAATAATCTTTAGTCGCAGCCCTAAAATGAACGCAGTTTTGCTCCACAGTGTATCTGCACAATCAGCAACACGAGCAATCTGTTCAACCAGCTGAAGTTCAAACACTCTAATCCTGTCAGTAAAACCAGTATTTGCTGTGTTGGCCTGAATAAATGCCATTATGCTGAACATTTTTTCTGTTTGCTCTGGGCTATAATGGGTCAGCCTCCATGTTCTTGGATCGAGTTACTGACTGGACTGCATACATGTACAGGATCTAGCATGTTGGCATGGTGGTTAACGCTGCTGCCTCACAGCTAGAAGGTCTGGGTTCAAATCTACCTTGACCCGGGCCTTTCTGTGTGGAATTCGCATGTTCTCTCCATGTTTGTGTGGGTTTCCTCCCACAATCCAAAACATGCAGTTAGGTTAATTGGTGACTCTAAATTGCCTATTGGTGTTAATGTGAGTTGTGTTACGCCTGCGGCAGGCTGGCAACCTGTACGGGGTGTACCCTGCCTGTCGCCCTTTGCCAGCTGGGACAGGCATTACATATTTTTATTTTATATTTTTAAAATTTTATATAGATATTCTGTATTTTATTTTCAAATTAGCCTTTATTTTCAAGAGATTGTGGAAGTGTTTTAAATGTCAAGGTATTCACTGTTAAGTACAGTAAATTCAAGGTATTTACAAAGTCAATGAGGAGTCATGGTAAAAAAAAAAATCCTGATTCCAATATTGACCAAAATTGTCACGATTGTGATTTTTTTTTTCTCCTTTTTTTTCTTTCATACACAAGCAGCCCTGATCCAAGGTACAGTCTGTGAATAGTAATGCTATTAGGCAGAGTTGTCATTAGACCTCTTGCACTAATCCTCTTCACAGTGAGACGAGTAATGGAACACAGAGACCACCTCTGTAGTCTTCAGCCTGAAAATTTGAGAGCTCTCTCTTAGCTTTTCTTAACCTTGAGTCATTTGTGTTTTAAAAGAAGTATCAATAAAATCACATTGGTGGAAAGCAGATAGTGTGTAGCTGTTGAAGAGAAATCTCCATTTCTGAACCAGCATTTTTGGTAACCACCCACACATTGCTCAGGTTTCCATGGTGACATGGAAAAACAATGGGCCTTTTTATTGTGGGTTGTATCGTTCATATGTAGTGCAAGCGTGTGCAAGCCGCCCAGAGTTTTGGATGTCTGGTTTTGATTTGTATACAAATAAACAAATGAATTCATCTGCTAATAAATAGAAAAGTAGAAAAGCAAAGGCTTTTGTGTTGCTCCAAGCTGCAAATGCTGGGCATTAGTTTGTAAGATTGTGTTAGCCTTGTAATAGACTGGCGACTTGTCCATGGTGTTTCCCTCTGATAGCTGCAATAGGCCGATGCCACATTCGGCACGTGGCACAGAGAGCAGAGTCTCCATTTTAATCCAGTGGACCAAGTAATATGAACATGTTTAAGTGTTTTTTTTTTTAAAGTAGAAAACAGTCATTTTTATTAGCTTGGGCCATGCTGTCCTCATCATAGATGGAATAAAAGTTTGATACAGTTGTGCTCAAAAGTTTACATACCCCGGCAGAATTTTTGCTTTCTTGGCCTTTTTCAGAGAATATGAATGATAACACAAAAACATCTTTTCCACTCATGCTTAGTGGTTTGGTGAAACTATTTATTGATAAACAACTGTTTTCTATTTTTAATACCCCAGTTCTTAATACCGTGTATTGCCCCCTCTAACATCAATGACATCCTGAAGTCTTGTGGTAGTTGTGGATGAGGCTTTTATTTTCTCAGATGGTAAAGCTGCCCATTCTTCTTGGCAAAAAGCCTCCAGTGGCTGTAAATTCCTGGGCTGTCTTGCATGAACTGCACGCTTGAGATCTCCCCAGAGTGGCTCAATGATGTTGAGGTCAGGAGACTGAGATGGCCACTCCAGAACCTTCATGTTGTTCTGCTGTAGTCACTGGCAGGTCGTCTTGGCCTTGTGTTTGGATCGTTGTCATGTTGGAACATCCAAGTACATCCCATGCTCAGCTTCCGGGCTGATGAGTGCAAATTTGCCTCCAGTATTTGCTGATAACGTGCTGCATTCATCTTTCCTTCAACTTTGACCAAGTTTCCTGTGCCTTTGTAGCCCACACTTCCCCGAAACATCAGCAATCCACCTCCGTGCTTTGTAGCAGGAATGGTGTTCCTTTCATCATAGGCCTTGTTGACACCTCTTCAAATGTAACATTTATGGTTGTGGCCAAAAGGTTCAATTTTGGTGTAATCACTCCAAATTATTTTGTTCCAGAAGTTTTGAGGCTTGTCTCTGTGCTGTTTGGTGTATTGTAGGCGTGATACTTTGATATTTGCGCAGTAATGACTTTCTTCTGGCGACTCGGCCATGCAGCCCATTTTTCTTCAAGTGCCTCCTTATTGTGCATCTTGAAACGGCTACGCCACTAGTTTTCAGAGAGTGCTGTATTTCAGCTGATGTTATTTTGGGGTTTTTCTTAGCATCCCGAACAATTTTCCTGGCAGTTGTGGCTGAAATTTCTGTTGGTCTACCTGACCGTGGTTTGGTTTTAACAGAGCCCCTGATTTTCCAGTTGTTAATCACAGTTTGAACACTGCTGACTGGCAGTATCAATTCCTTGGATATCTTTTTGTATCCTTTTCCTGTTTTGTACAGTTCAACTACCTTTCTCGTAGATCCGTTGACAATTCTTTTGCTGTCCCCATGACTCAGAGTCCAGAAACGTCAGTGGCTGGATGAGAGATGCAAGAGTCTGTCTGGATCCCTGAAACGCACTCGGCTTTTATGTACACACACTGATTACATGCAAATAGATCACAGGTGAGGGTGTTACATTTAATAGCCAATCAAACCCATTTGTGTCAACTTCTGTGCATGTCATCAGGCCAAAATCACCAGGGTATGTAAACTTTTGATCAGGGTCATTTGTGTAGTTTCTGTCATGATTTTAAAAAGAGAAAACAGTCGTTTGACAATAAACGGTTTCACCCAACTACTAAGCATAAGTGGAAAATATGTTTTTGTGTTATAATTCATATTCTCTGAAAAAAAAGCCCAAGAAAGCAAAAAGTCTGCTGGGGTATGTAAACTTTTGAGCACAACTGTATATATTATATAATTTATAATAAATTATATAATATATACAGTTATAGTATAAATAATAATATTTATTTATACTGTCTGTGTCATCATTTACCCAACTTGAATTTTCATTAAAATCTAATTATTCAGCTGTATTCAACAGAAACTGAAGATAAAAATCTGGAGAAACAGATGACAGTTTACTGATGGACCTCTCATATTACTTACCCAGCTAGCAAGAAACCCCAGGGCAGATCCCCCCTCAAGTTAGTTTTTTTTATTAAATAACAGTTTTGCTGCAGTTCATGACCATTTTTGTTTTTTCATATAACGGTTCAGTAAATATTTATAGCACTTTTTACCACTTTTTAGTAACAGTTTTAAATTGAACTCAGAAAGTCCAGGGCAGTCTTTAATGTAAAGTTTCATCAATAAAAGCAGACATGTTCTAAGAAATGTCTAATATAGAGCTGTCTACATGTTGATGTGCTAAATTTTAAATATTTCAGAATAATCTTTTAAGAGGTGAGCCAATACAGATCATCTTGGGACAAAATAAACCGCTATGAATGGGTCCAAAACCGATTCAAATGGGACGAACCAGGAAGTGACCAGAACTGGAGTGGATCTGGGCCTGATCCAGTCTTCATCAGTCATCCTTATTCATTTTTGGGTCTGTCATGCCATGCAAGTGGACTCCAAGCCAGCCACGGTTTGCTGGGTTGACCCACTGAGTCTGCGCTGGGTGATTTTCAGTGGAAAATATGTTGAGTTTCAGACTGAATTTTAGACAATGTTGTTTGACATCATTTAATGACTGAAAATCAATCCATGAACACTTTTCAACGGGAAATATTTAGAACACAGTCAGGCTGTCTCCATGCTGCATTTAAAAAGTCACTTAAAATACATTTGGTTCAGTTTTAGTGTTAAAGTGGGTTCCAACATCATCTTCAAGATCCCAACTGTCCATCAGTGTGAATACAGCACAGCAAATGATTGATCATTGATCAGCACGTTATCTGTCTGAAATCTTATACGTGTGTTTTACCAAAATGACATACAGTAAATGGTTCCAGTGGAAGGAGATTGGCTGACAGTCCAACAGCTGCATGATTGTCTACAGAGTTACAATGTTAGAAAGATGCAGACTATATAGTTTTTCTTCTGAGCTGATAAACCTGCAATGTCATCGCTGTCTCTTTTTCTTGTATGTTGATGATTGAATGATTGTAAAAGCTCTTTATGTGAAGTACAGAACATAGCGAAGTAATTTCAGTATTTGTAAAACTGTAAACTTCCTCAAATGAATTTTCTCCACTATGTGCTGGGACAGACTTTATGAATGAGGAAATGAAACGGTGTCAATTAGCTGTGTCAGGTGAACCAGAAGAGGAGTCTGAGAGAAATTCAGTTTGTTGAAGAAGACCTATCAGCCAGCAGATTAAGATCACAGAGGAGTCTGTTACGCTGGTAGCTGAGTCAGAATTGAAGTTAACTCTTTCTAGAACAGAAAACAGAGGTTCACTCATCTCAAGGTTAATGAACTCAGAGTTGTTAGCTAAATCTGCTTCCTGGAATGGGGCCCAGAACTTTCACCACTACAGTTAAGACATGTAATTTCCTGTGAAGCAGAACATTGCCAACAGGAAGAAACGATGAAGGATGTTGACAGATACTCTAGAAACCTAAAAACTGAATAAATAAATAAGCCTGTCTGCCTGTGGGTTTGGCATCTCCTACTTGGATACAGTACTGAAATGATTAATTAATTGGCAGGGAAAGATCAGCATTTTTTCATGCTAAGAATTGATGGATTCCTGTCTTTACGCAAACAAATTGTTGTTTGAATTTATATTCGTGCTGGAGTGTTGCTTTGCCATCACGAGTGAAACTGAGCTGTTCATGTTGAACTAATAAATCCTGAGCAATTATTTTTTGCTGAAATGCAGAGAAGACTTTAGAAGTAGCTAAGTTCATGTATGCATTGTCATAGCTATGAAAATGAGAGAGCAGTTGTATGTCTACATTCGAAGAATGCTGGCTGTTGTATTAGCATTGTGAGCAAGATTGAAACAATTGTAGCCTATTAAATTTGGTTCAATAGAGTTATTATCAATATACTGTAATTATATAACATGTTTGTACTAAACAGATCTATCACAGTTGCAGTATTAGTTCAGTCCTGGATTTATATTTTTTAGAAGCTGTGTTAAAATCACCCCTCTAGGGATATACGTTTGATGCTCAATCAGCATGATCGACTGATTGCTTGTGGGGGTTTTCCATTCATAAAGGTTGCAGCAAGGTGCTCTGTACATAGTGACGTGCGAGTGCAATTTTTCAGTGTTGTCAGCGAAGGTTTATGCTAGGGCTGTTCAATTAATAAAATTTTTATTGTACTTTCAATTTTTGCTCCAAAAGATCACAAAAACTGTGTAAATAACAAAAAATGGTTATTAAAATGATCTTTGCACAGTGTGCTCTGTATACCTTTGCAGCGTCTTTGTGTAAGTCCTTCGAAGGTAAGTGGCCAGTGACATTGCCAGCAGTTGCATTATGCGTTAAAGTTAATTATCAAGCTGGACAATCACCTCCCGAGAAATAGCAAATAACGTCAGTTATGTCCCTACCAATTATGGGGCGTGATTAGCAAGGGATGGCAGAGAGATGTCCCTACCAATATTTGCTCTGCAGGTGTAATTGGCAGAGGACTAGGCCCTGATTCAGAAAACCCCGGAAACCGAGTCGACTCAGGTCCCTACCGTTGTTAATACCAAACCTTTGAATATGTGTACAGGATCTGTCAGCATGATGTAGCACTAAATTGTAAGAATTAATTTGGTCTATATTACTTGGACCTATTTCTTCCTAGTATTATTAGTTGTGATAACTGGCATTACCTTTCTATTTATCTATTTATTATGTGTTTAATTGATAATCTATTTATTTATATTGCAATCTATTTTTTATATTTTATTTTATTTATATAGGGCAGCACGGTGGCGCGGTGGTTAGCACTGCTGCCTCACAGTTGGAATAACATCTGAAAGGCCTGGGTTCGATTCCACCTTGGCCCGGTCTCTCTCTCACTATGTGGAGTTTGCATGTTCTTCCCGTGTCTTCCCGTGACGTGCACTTACTGGGGTTAGGTTAATTGGCTACTATAAATTGCCCATAGGTGTGAATGTGAGCGTGTCTTTGTGTTGGCCCACAGTCATGCATAGGGATGGGAATTGATAAGAATTTAGCGATTGCGATTCCATTATTATCACTTAATTCGATTCTTTATCAATTCTCTTATCGATTCTCATTGGGTTAGTAAATAAAATATACCACAAATGGGTTGGTTTTTAATGTAAAGTAGAACAAAATTAAAACTGCTATATAAAAAAATGATTCCTCTTTCAAAATTAACTATCAATATTTTAACATTTTAACAAAAAATGCAAATGCAAGCTTAGTGAGCAGCAGCCTCTGAGGCAGCCAGACTCTGGCAGTCCTCATCAACTAAATGTTACAGGAGATGGAGATTATTCATACAGTATAGTGAGAG
>VUQK01023372.1:1361-25438 GCA_015106715.1 Bujurquina vittata | reverse complement strand
GCAGCTATAACAGCTTTAACTCTTCTGGGAAGGCTTTCCACAGGTTTAGGAGTGTTTCTGGGAATTTCCGACCATTCTTCCAGAAGCAAATTTGTGAGGTCAGACACTGTTGTTGGAGAGAAGGCCTGGTTCACAGTCTGCTCTATCCATCCCAAAGGTGTTCTATCAGACTGAGGTGAGGACTCTGTGCAGGCCAGGTAAGTTCTTCCACACCAAACTGCCTCATCCATGTCTTTATGGAGCTGCTTTGTGCACTGGTCATGTTGGAACAGGAAGGGGTCATCCCCAAACTGTTCCCACAAAGTTGGGAGCATGAAACATCTCCACTGCTCTAGAGTCCAGTGGCAGCGTTCTTTACACCACTGCATCCGACACTTTGCATTGAGATTGGTGATGTAAGGCTTGGATGCAGCTGCCATGGAACCCATTCCAGCTGATCTGAAGGCCACATGAAGGTTGGAGGTCTGCAGTGATTGACTCTGCAGAAAGATGGTGACCTCTGTGCACTATGACCCTCAGCATCCACTGACCCCACTCTGTGATTTTATGCTGTCGTTCCCAATCACTTCCACTTTGTTATAATTCCCCTAACAGCTGACTGTGGAATATTTAGCAGTGAGGACATTTCAGGACTGGACTTGTTGCACAGGTATCATCCTATCACAGTACCACACTGGAATTCACTGAGCTCCTGAGAACGACCCATTCTTTCACTAGAAGCAGTCTGTGGCAATTTAGTATATTTATCCAGCACTAACTGCACTATCAAAGCTGTTGGGGTATCAGTGCTACATGCAACTGAAATATTTATGAGTAAAAGTGATATCAGAAGCTGACAGCAGCAGTAGCTGGAGATTCTGAAGAACTACTATTAGGTGCAGCAGTACTACAGTACTCTGGCTAATGTGAGCTGATGTCTACAGACTACATTCTAAGCTTTATTTCAAGAGGAAGAGAAGCTCAAATGTAAGACAGGGGAGCAAAAAGAAAAACTGAATTTGAATAAGGAAGTGACTGTGTGGAGTCACCCTGATGGCTGCTGAAGGGTCCCCCAATATGAGGGCTATGAGAGGACAGCAACAAGCATTGGGACACCTTCACCTTTGACCAATGGAAACAGGAACATCCACTCAGGAGCTGCTGTGACTTATACTGTGGCTAGATGGATGCATTAAGATCATGTCCACTACTTTTCAGTAAACTTTCAAGGGTGTCGTTAATCATACTCTGGATCTTGTCCTGACATATGGCATAGAAGCTGAAGATTTAACGGTATACCCTGAAAGCCCCCTCCTGTCTGATCATTTCTTAGTAACATTCACATTTACTTTAATGGATTACACAGCAGTGGGGAATAGGTTTTATTACAGTAGAAGTCTTTCTGAAAGTGATGTAACTACGTTTAAGGACATAATTCCTTCATTTTTATGCTCTTCAGTGCCATGTGCCAATACAGTGCAGGGCAGCTACCTAAACTCTGCTCCCAGTGTGGTAGATTATATCGTCAATAGTTTTACATTCTTACTGCGTACGACTTTGGATACTGTGGCTCTAAAATTTCCAACTGTACGTTTAAGGTACTAAACTGTACTAAATGTGGTACACTCTCCATGCAGAGTGTGTGAGGAGAGGGTGTGAACGGCTTACTGTGGAGCTACCTATGAAAGGTAACTGAAAATACATAGGAGTGAATGTCTCATTGGTTTTACTGATCAGATTTGTTTCAGTGATAAAGTTAATTATAAATGTAAAGTGCACAAATGTAAAATGCACTGTTTCCTCTTTTCTGATCTCCTCTGGGCACACAGAGAAGTGAGCATCTAGAGTTAAACACAAGGAGCACACGAACAACGTGCTGGACAGTTCAGGACAGTCACTGTTAAACATCTTGCCAGCCGCTGTATCAGTATGTTCCTCTTTTAGGAGTTTTAATATTAACAAAAATAAATTTATAATAGCAATTGAGCAGATTTTCTCATGGTGGCAGTATAATTCTGTGCATCACTGTAACTGGGTTATCTCTAACTGCAGTGCAGATCTGATTCACAGCGCTGGCTGAAAATGCCAGTTCAGATCATACATGTCATGATCACGCAGGTCAACTCAAGTAACGTGTCTCTACTGTGTCTATTTCTTTTCTTTTATTCTGTCAAAATCAGCCCCCATACAACACCTTTCTCAAATGCTAACAAGGCTCTACATGGACATACAAGAGCTTCTTCTTCTGGCTGCTCCTTTTAAATAATTATATGCTGCCGTGAAAAAAGTGAGAGCTGTCAAACAGAATTTCATTGCATGAAAAATGTGCAATGACAATAAAAATAATTTCTAATTTCTAAAGGGCTATTACAGATCATCTATCTCCATCTCAGCCTTTGCCTAACATCTTCATTTTGCAGCACCAACACTCTTCTCTGGCTGGGGGTCTTTCTTTTTTCCTCCTGCCTGGCAGCTCCATCTTCAGCATCCTTTGTCCAGTATATCCACTATCCCTCCTCTGCACACATCCAAACCATCTCAGCCTTACCTCCCTGACTTTGTCCTCAAACTGCTCAGCCTGATCTGTCGCTCTGACAGGTTTCTGGTCCTGCCCATTCTGGTCACTCCCAATGAATACCTTAGCATCTTTAACTCTGCTGCCTCCAGCTCTGCCTCCTGAGCATAGCCTCCGTCTCCAAACTATTCACAGAGTAGAAATTTAGACCTGTTATAACACCTTATATTATGAACATATTAAATACATGTATGTGTACCAGACACATGTCTAATAGTCAAAGAAGTAGGGCATCCCTAATCATAAACCACAAAATATCACCAGGAAAAAATACACAGACCAAAAATGGCATGCAGAATAGGGTTGGAAAATTACCATGACCAACAAAATGAAACACAAAGGAAACATAAAGCCACCGCAAAGAGATTCAGAGATGAGAAATGATTAAAAGTAAGATAAAAATCAACCACAAGAAAACACAAATGTCACAAGTTAACAGCAAAGCAAAAGTACTTAAATCAACATAAAATAAATCCAAAGATACAAAGCAGCAAATTAGAGACGCCATATGACAACAAAGAGATGCAAAACAGTCTGCAAGAGTCACAAACAAGTTGCAGCCCCTGGGGTTGCAGATCCTCTAATGTCCCCCTGAGGCTGGCTCCAAAGGTGAGTCAGTCCCCATAGAGTCCCAGGATAAAATGCCCAGCTTTACAGCGGAAATCCACATGATACAAAAAATGGTTTTGGTATCTGTTGGTTGGGTTAGGGTTAGGGGCAGTATAGAAACCTACGGTGACGCAACTGTGGCTACAATCATTTTTTAAAAATCATCTTTAAAGGAATAAAGGATATAAAGGGACCACAAGGCAACACAAACTATTACAAAGGTTGAAAAACTGCCAGGAAGAGTCACAAAAAACAATCAATCAGCAGTGCCAATGGGCTGTGGGGACTTTGACGTGTGTCTGCCCGCAGGCCGGAGCATCATAATCCGCCCCTGTGTTTACAACTGACCATCTGTCCGTGCAGCCATCATGGATTTACCCCTCTCTATAAGAAATAACATCAAGCCTTAGAATAGATAAAAACAGTAAGCGGACGGGCGCGCGCGCACACGCACACGCACACACACACACACACACACACACACACACACACACACACAGCTGCGTCACAGAACAGCGCCTTCAGCTGGATATTTGTTATTAACGCATTAAATCTGTCCACTGAGTATAAACACCACCAGCTGCAGCAAATACAAAACACAAACCTCTGCCAGCATCACATCACAACAAAAAACACGCTCCGCACACAGACACACATCCTGCGCCTCTTTTCAGACCCACAACACTTAAAGTTATTTATAGCCTACCTGCTAAGTCCAGACTCCGCGGCGGGCTCTCGTCCTGACGCTCACTTTGAATGAGACGGTGACTTCTGTTCATGAACAGGAGCGCGTCAGTCCCAGCGGAGCATCGCCGCTCTCAGTACCTCCGAGTTTGTTAAAGAGGAGGGACGGTGGAAGGTGGCAGCTGCTAATCATTCACCTGCCGCCTCCTCCCGGCATTACACAGCCGCTAGCATCAAGCTAGCATTAGCGGCACTGCAACCTCCGGTTCTTAACTTCAAAATAAAGTCAGACGATTGCCTCGCGCGCTTCATGTGCACGTGTGTGTTTGCGTGCGTGTGTGCGTGCATGCGTGCCTGCGTGTCCCTTGAGAGTGGACATTTGCTGAGGAGGGAAGGTGGGTATGTTGGGCAAAGGATATTGAATATGGAGCTGCCAGGCAGGAGGAAAAGAGGAGATAGTGAAGAGGATGGTAGGGACAGGGTGAGGTGGAGGCAGATGATACTGCTGGATACCCCAAAAAATCTGCAAGAAGATTTTTTTTAACCACAAGTTGTTGTTTCTGAAACTTTCTGGCTCAGCAAACACACCACAGAGGAGGGTTTGTGCAGCTTCCTCAGAGTATTGTTACATTAAACAGCCTTCAGTATAATATGACAGAAAGGGCATTTCTCAGCCCAACCAAAGATGCATAAAAGACAATAGGAAGAATGTGCCAAACAGGGAAAAAAAATAATAAACTCAGAAATAAAAAAAAAAATGTGTTTAACCAGCGAAAACCTCAATTTTAATCCTTTTGGGGAAAAAGGCTTCAATTTTGAAGGCTAACTTCCAGTACTTCCGGCATCTGTCCGCTCATCCCGTCTGTTCTGTAGGCTGTAGTAGGAGCTTACCTGATCCCAAGTTTCCCGTCATACACCGCGGTGCCGGGGCTGACCCCACGGCCACCTATCTGCAGAAGAGATGAACTGCCCATCATCCATCCATCCATCCATTGTATAGCCAATTATAATTATAAGTATTAAAGGGTCTCCTGATTTTTATAGTTACAGTTCATTATGTTTAAATTATCTGATGTCTGCTTTGTTTCCTGCTCTTCTCTGTCACTCTACTCCAACTAGTTAAGGCAGCTGTTCTTTTAAAAAACACTTTTGTTTGTTCACAGGGAATTACAGTCCTTAAACTTTACAAGTGCTGTGAGACGGCTGTGAGTGTAAAGTGCTGCTGTACAAAACTAAACATGAAGTTTGGTTCTTGGTTTGTTCATAATTTAAAAAGCAGATGTTGTGCTGCTTAAAGCAGTCCTGTGATTGGGACAGTTGATGGTCCCAGCTTTTCTGTGTTGATAGAGACACACACACATGTTCTGTGCAGATATACTAATCACCAGGCTCCCGTCACACTTATTTCAGCCCATGCTTGCTTCGACTGGTTAGTCATTTTGTTGCATTGTTGCTGCCTTGTCACAGATTAGCACGTCCTTTCAGTCAGATTAAGCCAGCAGTGTGTGTGTGTGTATGTGTGTGGGTGGGTGTGTGAGAGAGTGAGAGCGAGACCTAGAGGTCACTGTTGGACCAGCATTAGTCTTATTAAAGTCAAATGAGCATTACAGCAGCTCTAGTGGGAGTCAGTCAGGGGCCTCAGCTCAGCAGCTTAACAAGAAACGACTGCAAACAAACAGGATCTATTGAGTGAGTGTGTGTGTGTGTGTGTGTGTGTGTGTGTACGTGCGCGCACGCGCATGTCTAAATGTGCCCCACCCTTGCTTATAGAAGCAAAGCCAGGCTGGGGGCGAAAAACTACAAACAGCCTTTTTGTTCTTCTTTCAGGGATGATTTGCAGCTAAACTCATTTTAAAGCTGCTGCTGTTTAAAACCACCTGAGACACAGGTTATGTATTCTTTAAGCAGAATGATTTATGGAAATGATGGACTGTTTACACCTAATCACTTGCAGACAACACAACATAATATTACCAAACAATTCAGCAGCATTAATGCATTATAAATAATAAAGGAAATGTTGGTAAATTAAGGAATACTGTTAAATATATTCAAGTTTATGTAAAAGCTCTACCTATATAACTACAGCTCTTTATATGAGTGATAAAGCTGTAAAACTGCCTCCCAGAGACCCAAAGAAATCCCTCAGAGAAATTCCCAACAAATCACAGTGAATAATTTTTTTTTAAATATATATTTTATAGATGCTGAATTCAGCTCCAGCCAATCAGGCACCATCTTACAGTTTTTGTCTTTGCAGTGAGAACAGGAGACTTTATCCCTTTAAATGTAACTGTGTATCAAAATGAGATGATTGCGCTCCTGTATTTACCTTTATGGCTGTGACAAATATAAATGTTTCACTTGTTTTAGTGCTAAACCCTACATGAGACCAAACTGTAATCATGTTTTGGTACAAGACCAGCTTCTTTTTAGTGAAAGCAGCCTAAGTTTTAGATACAGTGTTAACAGATATGATGTCAATTCAACGCCTGTCTGATAAAAATGAATAAAATTCACTATAACATAGAAACAGTTCACAGTGTTTAAAACAACAAGCACACGCAGCCTCAAACACAACTGCAGTCCCGCCTCTGAAACATCAGTAAAGATCTGCTACCCAGCAGCTGATGTCAGACTGACGTGTTTGAGTTTATTGCCATTAAGATGTAATTCAGACTGTAGACAGTCATTTAGATTTATCATAACGCTCAGGAGAAGCTGTAAACAGCTCTTTAGGTGGACCGGCCTCAGTCAGCTGAAGGAGGGCAGTGAGTTGTTTTTATGGTCCATCAGATAAGTGGAGGAGGTCCAGGTTTTAAAGCACAGTTTGGTCGTGTGTTGTTTTTAACAGACCTGAAGAACTTTACTGTTGTCCTAAAAAATAAAGCTTTCTGACGTCATCACCAGATACCTCCAGATGTGAATCATCCTCTTTTGATCTTTATTCAACTACATTCACTCATTTGCAGCAGTGAAAAATAATTACATCACCTTAAAATACAGAAAAACCCACGATATGCAGAACCTGCAGATGGCCTCTGCGTGTCTTTATATCAGAGTCAGCAGAAGAAAACCATTCCATATGTTTCCTGTAACAGGGACATTATTTCTCAGGTATATATGTTTTCAATTTTAGCTTTATTTTCAGGGCAGCGTGGTGGTGTGGCAGTTAGGACCGTTACCTCACAGCAAGAAAGTCGTGGGTTTGACTCCAGCAGCCGGCTGGGGCCATGCGTTCTGTGGTGTACCGTGCCCCAGCTGATGGATGGTGTGGTTTCTGAATATTAACTGTCCTCTGCACTGGATCAGCTGCTGTTACTCTGAAATGATTCGCTGAGGGAATGACCACCGTTTTCAATCTTTCTGTAACCTCAGTGACCTTAATCATAATGTGCTAATACTCGTACAGAATTATTAAGTGCAGACTCAGCTGCACATAAACTCATGCAACAGTTTTTACTCCTTTCCTTTCTTTCATGTTCCATTTTTTGTAACTGGCATTTTAAAATGTGCTGCTGGAAATTAACACTCATTCGTGTTTGCTAAAAAAAAAAACAGGATATCGTGATGTCACCCAAAGCTTTTAGTCTTCAAACAGTCAGACACACACGTCTGATGAGGCTTTCATGGATACTCTATATCATTTCATTTTGCTGTCACCTCAGTGTCCCACTCTGAGGACACATTAGCAGCACTGCCTATCATTACAGCGTCAACACCTAAAATACCAACATCATCACTCTGCATCCTTAATTACTTTTTTACACCCCTGCTTTTTTAAAATCAACACATTACATGCTAAATATCATATGCAGATACAAAGCTATCTAACTGCTGCAAAACAGACATCTGCATTATTTTAAGTATGATTGTTTGGTTTTGTGTGTGCAAAGGAGGGAGAGATGAGAAACTGATAAACACGAAAGCTGAGTGTAAGATCAAAGCAGGGATGACAGTTGTGTTGGTATTTTAAACTGGTGATCCAGCTAACAGCCGACAGCAGGAAGTCCCTGCAGCACCGTCTGCGCCCACAAATGTGGATACGGATTAAAAACAGTACAGACAGTAGTGTGTGTGCAGACAAATATGTTCAAAGAAATAGGCAACAGAAGCAACCACACACACACACACACGCACACGCACGCACACATACACACACATACACACACACACACACACACACACACACACAGGGGTGGACTAAACTGAGTTCAAATGTCACAGCTGCCTGGCCAGCACCCCCCTGACTTAAAATTAGAAATGAATAGCTCCAGCCCCCCACCGCGACCCTGAAAAGGATAAGCAGAAGCAAATGGATGGATGGATGGGTGGTTGGTAAAATGTATGGGAACAATGGCAACACACACACACACACACACACTGAACAGCCATCAGGTTAGCATCACAGTGTGATGGTCCTGTTAACGTGCAGGTTTTAACATGGAAGGTGCCTACCATAGACTGTATATAAAAGATGGATGTAGCCTCCTTTGGTTACACATTGGTTAGTGGAGTCATAAGCAGGCAGTTTTCACCATTCACCAGTGTTTTGAAACAGGACGTAGATAGCATGCAGTGGATCTGATTATGAAAACAATAACTTTTTAATGGTTTGTCAACCATGAGACAGGCCCAGCCTAAAACACGACCTGCTTTTCAACTCAAATGAAGACAAAATTCTCATCATGCTGTAATCAGTGAGACTGCACGGGAACATTACAGTTGTTTTCCAAATGGACCTCTTTTTTGCAGACAGGGGAATCGCCCCCTGCTGGCCATTAGAAACAATCCAGATTTATTGCACATCCATGTTGACTTCAGTTTTCAGACCAAGACATGGTAAAAATGATGGATGAAGCTAAAGTTAGGCTAGTTTCACCGGTTTGTGAAGTCCTGTTCTGAAGCGTCACGATAAGCAGCGTGGCCATCTAAGCCGTTAGCCAATGAGCCTGGATAATCCATCTTTGTCACACTTAAAAATACTAAAATCCACAAAACAGCAAGGCCCAAAATGCTGAACTAAGACCATAAACTCAGCAGCAAAGTGTTAACAGAGGTCACGGCAGATGGCCGCTTTCCTGTGTGGCTGAAAGACGAGGCTTCAGGATGTTCCAAAGGCTTCCTTTTGAACTCTTTGTGCTACCTTTGCACCAAGAGGAAGTCAGCTTGACATGGAGTTCCTTATATGGTCTTCTCAGGAGCGTGTCTGTGCAGGTGCACGTGAGCATAACAGGTCACCTTTACTTGAACCATGATACCATGATATGATTGCACAGCATTTGGTGCTGGAGCAGGGGGGTGGAGAGCATTCAAATCAGCTTATTTTGGGGCAGAAACATGCTATATTTGACATTCAAATCTGCAGAGAAATGTCATATATCTATTATAATTAATAACTGCGACAAAGATGACATACTCTATCCAAGTTATGGGATTTATGTGTGGATGACAGCGTCATGATATCATCAAAAGCTTGTCAGTGGATTATTTAAACAGTTTCCCTTCATGCAAGTTTGTAGAAAAGTGTTGCGTTCATGAGTGCAGGACTTTGGAGAGTCCCCCTGAGCCTCTGCTCCAAGTCCACTGTCGGGCTCCAGTTTCACAGCTGTGGCCTGACCATCCAGAGACACCACTTCCCAAATTAGTCTTTCTCCATGTTGCTGCATGTCGCTGTGAACACGCACTCGTGTGAAAGAATGTACACCCGCTTATTACCATAACAACCAGCAACAGGACGTCAGGGTGCACCCTGTAATATAAGCCGCCACGCTCATGCACAGCCTTTAATTAGTCAGCAAACAAATAAATCAGTTTCCTGCATTCCTCTGATATGAAGAACAGAACCCATTAGTACCTCAGGAAATGAATCAACATAAATGACATCCAGCAGCTCATGAACGGGTCTCTAAAGTCTATTTCACACTTTAATGCGTAGTTTTAACCTCCACTGCATCCTTTAACACAACCCCCCTCAATAAAACTCAAAGGTCATGCTGACTGACATGTGATATCTGCTGTGTGTGTGTGTGTGTGTCACCGACCCATTCAGACCAGTTAGTTCTGTAGCTCGTATGCCACTGAGGCACAGATCCAGCATCCCAGTTTAGACTGTCACCCTATCCCCCAGTACTCGCCCGTACTGCACTCCCCCTCAGAGACAAGCAGCCCCAGAACGATGCAGCTGCCCCGGGGCAAACAGGCACCAAGGACAGTTACGTAAACCAGGAACACTGTGTGAATCATTGATAATGATTTTAATCAGGTTCTCACAGGCACTCACCATGCACACTGAATGACACCATATTGATGTGAACACATATTCCAGTTTTTTCTGATGTGCTGTTAAAATAGATGTAAGTTAGTTCTGACATTCACAAGGCAGCAGCATGACACAGTCTGCACAGTCCAAACTGAGACTGAAGAGTGGGTGCAGTGTGTGTGTGTGCACAAGCACATGTGTTCATGCATTGTTACATTTTTCATTATAATGAGTTACAACAGCTTTATATTGTGTTAAAATCTGATACTAACCAACCATGCCACAAAAAACAACTTAAACTAACATCAGAACTTCCTGTTTTCATCATTAAGGCAGGAGACACAGAGTAGTTCATAAACCCTCTTTGGGCTGGTTTCAGGTTGATAGCAAATTCGTAGGGAGCAGCTGAGGGCTGCACACATTCACACATTGACACACAAGTGTTGGCAGGAACAGCCGGCAGCTTCAGCCACTGGTGGCATCCCCTGATGCATGTTTGTGATGTTTCTTTGTTGTTGGGGTACAAATTCTAAGATGAGGGAGAGACATCGAACCCAGGGCAGCATGGCAGCGTGGTGGTTAGCGCTGTTTCCTCAAGGTTTGAAACCACCTTGGCCTGTCTGTATGTTCTCCCCGTGGCTGCGTGGATTTCCTCCGGGTACTCCGGTTTCCTCCCACAGTCCAAAGACATGCACTTACTGGGGTTAGGTTAATTGGTGATTCTAAATTGCCCCAGGTGTCAAAGGTTGTTTGTTCTCTGTGTGGGCCCTGCGACAGGTTGGCGACCTGAACAGGTGTACCCTGCCTCTCGCCCAGTGTCAGCTGGGATAGGCTCCAGCCTCCCTGCACCCTGAACAGGATGAACGGAAGAGAATGGATGGATGGATGGATGGATGGATGGATGGATGGATGGATGGATGGATGGATGGATGGATGGATGGATGGATGGATGCTGTCCATGACATTTCAGGCTTGATGTTGTTTGGAACTGAACCTGAAATGAAATCTCTCAGTCACTCAGATAACTTCCTAAATTCTCTTACAAAAGATATCAGAGATCAGCAGCCAGGAGCCAGGACGCTCGCACCTTCTTAGTGTCCTCGGATTTGATCTAGACTAACAGCTTCAAACTAACAGGTCCTGAACCAGAGCAGCAGTCTGAGGAGCCTACAAATACAGCACCCTCCATTATTAGGACGCGGTTGTTATAGTTTTGTCCGTACATACACCGCCACAGTGGACTGTAAATCATGTGACTGATGTGACTGAAGTGCAGACATTCAGCTTTAATTCAAGAGGTTTTACAAAGAACTAGCATCAACTGTTTAAGAACTGGAGCCATTTTATACACAGTCCCTCATTTTCAGAGTTAATTGCACTAATTCACACTCAGTAAGGACAGGCTCTGCTTGTACCATTTGAATGTTTGGGCCTACGACACAAGATTGGTTAAGATTAGCAAATGACTTTGACCTGGAAAAGTTCCTCCTGGTTTTAAGAGATTTTTCTGTCCTTCCAAATCAAAGCTGATGGGAAGTTCTTCTAAATGTGAAGGCTGATAACGCCTGACCAGTTTCCTCCAGTGAGCTCGTGTGACTCGATGTTAGCTGGAGGTGGAGGAATACCAAATCTGGAGGTTTTTGCACCTCTGCCACCTGCCACAGGTTACAGCTTCCTGCTGAGCAAAGCGGCAGCTGTTAAGATGCACTGTGGGTAATGTAGTCACCAGCTTTTTGCAAGGAATAAATAAAGCATCTTTATATTTTTCTTTTGTTTGACAATAGACAATATTTACAGATATAACAGATTTAGTTCTTAAATGTATCTAAAGTTTATGCACACAGGACAAGTTGAAATGTGCTCTCAGAAGATTTATCAGTGAAATGCAGCAGATGATGGAACAAAGCAGTGAGGTTCATTAAAGTAGAGATGATGATGGGCCATCACTGCAGTATTAACCACCATGTCATCACTGTGTGAAAATAAAAGGGATGTGTTTGTGTGTGTGTATGTGTGTGTAAAACCTAGTGTAATGCAGTGGTTTTACTTTAAATGCTGCATCATGTAACTATTGTTTTCAGATCATAGTTTTTGTGAGCTTTGTGTGAATCCTGTGGAGGTGAGGATTCAGTGAAACACGAGCTGCTCGTGAGGGGAGCTCGGGGGTGAACCGTAGAGGTCTATCTTTAGCGCCGCCTCACTGGTCCTCCAATCCCAGAGCCAGTTCTCCTGATTGAATTGCACCGAGTCAGCTGTCAGTCACGCGCTCTCTCGTTCATTCATTTGCCTTCAGTTGAGCAAACTGACACCTAATTATTATTTTTGAGGTCAGTAGCTGGAAAACTGAGGAAACGTTGGTTTAACAGGCACACACCTGTAAATGGTTCACTGCAACTGAATCTGAGTTTGGTTGTAAAGAGAATTCACACTGTGTCTCCAATTAGCTCACAGTACCTGTGCTTTATAATTTCTCTTGTAGCCTCACATATATGAGAGCATGTCTCGTGCCTTTACTTACTGTCAGGAACTTGCAAAGACTTTTTAGACACCTGCATGTCTTTTTTAGCCGTGACTGCAGCACAGGGACGGGCCTGGGCAGTCCACCTCTTTGGTTCACACCTACTTAATGGATTGCAATAAAACGTGATATTCAAGGTTCCCAGAAGATGAATCATATTGACCTTGATGATCCTGTTCTTTGCATTGCATCTCCCCTAAATTAAACAACTTTGTGTCCAGTGCTGCAGATGTTAGCATACAAACATGAGCTAAGACGGTGAACCTGGAAACACATAAACTGTATATAAATGGGGGATGTAGACCCAACACGACCTCCGTGTAGAGGCCAGCATGCAGATCTGACACATACACTATACTACCAAAAGTGTTCACTCACCATCCAGATCATTGAATTCAGGTGTTCCAGTCACTTCTGTGGCCACAGGTGCAGAAACCAAGCACCTAGGGATGCAGACTGCTTCTACAAACATTAGTGAAAGAATGGTCTCAGTCTTTGCTGTCAAATACAATTTGTACATTATCAAGTGGGATAAAATACTTCCAAAATCAATAAAAAATCATCTAAAATAAGAGGGAGGGGCAGCAAAAGACAGACAGTGTAAAACATGGATGCATCTGTTCTGGGTCAGGAAAATGAAGCTAATGTGAAGTGCCTCAAACTGCCATCTTTTTAAAGGGACCAATGGAAGAAGACTTCTGCTCCTGAGTATCTGAAACTGTGGTTTGTGCATTATGAGCATCCAACACTGTAACTATAGTGCTTGAAGGTGTGTGTGTTAGATCACTGGAAAGATGGGCGCCCACAGGCGGTTCAGGCTAAAGGTCAGCATTTGTAATACAGGCTGCAGCTCACAATGCATATTAATGCTTAAGCATTTATGTTACAGGTAGTTTCTGTGCAACAGATCATTGTGAGCTACGACTGTCTCAGAGATGTCGACAGAGCTGTGGTTAGAAGTCAGACGCAGGGTCGGTGTTCCTGCTAACACGGCGATCCTGCTGATTCCAGATCAGTTTTGCAGCGTTTCACTCTGCAGTCAAACACTCTGTACACTCTCTTTGTATTTATCTGTTACAGATGATTGACTCATTTTACCAGCTGTTACGCCCCGGTGCTTGGATTTGGTGAGGTTGAAGGGGATAATTGTAATCCATCTCTTGGTATTATTGCATATGGAAACATGCATGTACAAAATATCAAATGTGACACAGTCGCAGTCATGTTGTGCTTTGGGGAAACCAGGATCTTATGTGAGACAGCCGTTTGCGTCACAGCACCTCAGCTCCACCCCACAATGTCTGCTCTCTGTCACATGATGTGCATGATTTAGCATCTGTCTGCGGGTCGATTACTCAGGTCTATCTTGTTACTGCTGGGTGGGTAATGATGCTGGCACTTATACAGAACAGAGCTGGACTTGAGGTACCAACCTGATCCCAACTGGTTAAATCCTGAGGAAAGAACAGGAAGCAGACAACTTTGTGCACATTTAACATTCTCACATCTTTGGACACAAATATGTGAGGAGGCATTCCGGGTCTCTCTTCTCTGGCTTGCCAAATGTTTTGAGTGTGCACAGCCTGTCACTATGCACCTTTCACACAGGGAGCAGTGCCCCATATCTTAAACTCACACATGCAGATGCTTCCACTTAGCAAACCCGTGGGTGAAGGGGCCGCAGCTCAGTGAAATCCAGAATATTATGACAATGTAATCCAAGACAAAGTGATTATTTCACTCCTAAATGTGAGAACACATGGAACTCCGGTCACTCTGCTCTGAGGACACAAACGGGAAAACAGTGTTTGAATGTCCAACCCATCAGAGCCAGAGCACTGACTCTGACTGCACCATGATTGACCAACACCAGGCTGCACCCTATTCTTAAAAAAAGAACATGCTCTGATCACAACAAAAATTATATAATTATACTTTAGTATTTTGTTTATTTCAGTCATTTATAAAAATGGATGCTTCTCCTTTTTTATTTAACCCTGAAGGCTGAGACAGGCTGGGTGGGATGAATTTGAGGAATTTCTTTGCATTCCAACATTTTTTTTTGCTGTTTAAAAAAACAAGACTTTTAAAGGATGAGACAAAGTTCTTTTACTAAGCTGCAGAAATACAGAACAATCTGGCATTTTAACATTTGTACCTTTGCTCTAAATTCAGCTGCTCTGGGAAAGGTTAAATCACCGGCTGCATGTGGATCAGATTTCCCTGCTGTATTTATGACTTTGCATGCACGTATATATAAATATTTGCAGATAAACGTGTTTTCCTGCAGTGTCCTTCCCTGCAGGCTGCTATGAAACGGGCAGACAGAAGGTGAAAGGTTGGTCTGCCCGCTGCAGCTGTTGCCTCGTCTCTCGCCCCTCGTCTCCAGTGTTGTGCGATCTTGGTTCTTGCCTTTTAGAAACTCTGCCGAGCACAGAAAACCCCTTCCGACCAATCAAAAGCAGTGACCCCGAGCCCTGTCAGCCAATAGCAACAGAGGTCTGAGTATAAATACTTAAGTCCATCACCTGGCAGAGCTGGGCGACCCCTACATTTGGTGGATAGGATCTGATCCCAGGATCTGTTGCTTCCTTCTTTTCTCCTGAGCAGGTAAAAAAATGAATGCAATTTTTTTGTTAGACTTTTTGGTAAATAAAAGGAAACTATTCTGATGTTTTTCCCATTTAAATATGGATTTGAAACTGGCCAATCCTTCTGAGAACAAAATTAGTTTAAGAGTGAAACCAGAAAACTGATGAACGCTGAGCTGTGAAAACCCATTCTCCTCTGCATTTCTACTGAAATGTTTAGTTTTGGCATGAAAACTGCTAAAATAAACTTTAATCACGCACACTGCGGCCACCAGTGTGGTGGATACGGGCAGCAGCATAGGGCATGCAGTGTACTCTCACTCCAACAGTTGTGTCTATCTATCATGCGTTGTTGACGTCTGCAGGACAGGCTCGACGTACGTCCGCATAATTTAGGAGCGCTTGATATAGTCATGGAGCTGCTGGAGCCATTTGTGAGGCATGTAGACTTTGACCTTTTGGTGCACCAGGTGTCATCATGTGTGTAGTGCACCTCCACTGACTGAAGCAACCAAAGGAACTGGCTTCTGGGCTCGGACTGAATGAAACAGAACAGTGAGGAGCTGCATATTTACCACAAACTGATGGGCTTTTGGTTTTTGCAGCTCCTGTTGCCAGTTTGCATTTCTAAACTTGTATTGTACTTTGTGGCAGGGTTCTTGTTGAAATCATGCAGGAGACATTTACTTCTTTCATGTTGAAGCAACTGAAGCTTCTTAGTTCCCTTTTCTCAGCTAACAAAAGATGAAATGAAATAAAAGAAGTCGAACATACTGTAGAATGTGTTGTATTTTTCTGCAGTGAGGAGTACTCGAGGTTTAGGTCTCCTGTTGGGCTTAAAGGAGTCAAGTGGGACAGAAAGTCACTCAAGGACGCGTGCAGGGCAGGAGGTGGCATGACTGGTCTATTAATAATGTTTGCTGTGAGGGGAAGACAGGTGATGGGATGGCCAGAGAGACAGGAAGGGCAAAGATGGAAGAGGAAGCCAGACCAAATGAAAAAGCTTCTCCTCCTCACGGGAAGACTCAAACTTGAAAAACTTGGAAATCTAGTATCTGCTGCTCTGTTCGGCTTGCTTCTAGTTTCTTTTGTCAGACGAACATCAAACGACAGCTGTCAATTACATATTTCTATTAAATCAATTGTTTTTTGAAGGCTGCTTCTATCACATTATTCTGACAATACCTCCTGACCCTGCATGAAATGATAATGAAACAGCAAAAACTCCACTCTCCTCTCTTCCTCATCTTTCAGACGAAGTAAGAACCGCAGCCATGACGAAGAACTGCCACAACGACTACAAGATGAAGTTCTCAGTGGACGATGAGTTCCCCGATCTGAGCAAACACAACAACCACATGGCAAAGGTACAAACAACCCTCTGACACATGTGCAGGCTCAGTTTCATCATGATGCGGTTCAGGTTTTTATGAAGAGACGAGCAGCAAATATGCTTTTAGTGCTACTTTCAGGATCTCTTAGATCTCCCTGTAAAGATAGGCGAGTCACATGACTTGCACGTATCACCTGCTGTAGGTGCTGACCAAGGAAATCTATGCCAAGCTGAGAAGCAAGTCCACCCCCAGTGGCTTCACCGTGGATGATGTCACCCAGACTGGTGTCGACAACCCTGGTAAGAGTCATCAGCACTGAGGCGCAACCTGCAGCCAAATACGAGTTATCGTTACCTTTGCTGCTAGTTTTAGTTCCATTTTTATGAGTTTCAGTGTTTGTTTGTTTTAAATGTGAACTGTACAATAACACAGTGCAACAATACAAACACAGTCATGCAGACAGCCCAGCCCTGTTAACAGCTACATTTCCTGCAAAAACATTTAAATTCTTTAAAAAAGTTTAGCTCCAGTTAATAACTGAACACATGTTAAAAATCTTATCCCCCTTTTTGACCCAAGGTCACCCCTTCATCATGACTGTGGGCTGTGTTGCTGGTGATGAGGAGTCCTACGAGGTCTTCAAGGACCTGCTGGATCCCGTCATCTCCGATCGTCATGGTGGATACAAGCCCACCGACAATCACAAGACCGACCTGAACTTCGAAAACCTGAAGGTGAACAGTTATGTGATGCACGAGTGCTGCTCTATATTCAACATCAGCACCAAGTTAACAGCCTTGATTCCCTAACTGCTGATTTACTGGAATTGGACTAGCTTGGAAGAGAACTCCCTGTGAGTGAACGCAAAATCTACATCTATAAAATAATTATAACATCTCTGCAGGGTGGTGATGACCTGGACCCCAACTATGTGCTGTCCAGCCGTGTCCGTACCGGCCGCAGCATCAAGGGATTCACCCTGCCCCCCCACAACAGCCGTGGAGAGCGCAGAGCCATTGAGAAGCTGTCCATCGAGGGTGAATGCCACATGTCAAACCTATAAGAATAACTCGCATATAAAACTCAGGATTTCATTCACAGACTGACTTTTTTCCTTTATGGTTTCCTCTCAGCCCTGTCCAGCCTGGAGGGTGAGTTCAAGGGGAAGTATTACCCCCTGAATGGCATGACTGATGCCGAGCAGGAGCAGCTGATCGCCGATCACTTCCTGTTTGACAAGCCTGTGTCCCCCCTGCTGACCTGCGCCGGCATGGCCCGCGACTGGCCTGACGCCAGAGGCATCTGGTGAGAAACAGAAATTAAACCTTTTTTCTCCCCTTTAAGAAGCAGGTGATCAGATATCAGAATCAGCTTTATGTAAACACAAACACACTGGAAATGTTCAGCCACGTCTCTCCCACCTGCCCCTCCCAAACAAACCTGTGACATCATCACCATTCTCAAATCCATATGTATCTCAAGAGCTCACCTCAATCAGCTCTTGAACTTTATGGTTGCTTGCGAGTCACATAAAACTGAGCCGGGTTTTATTGCTTTAGGCACAATGACAGCAAGACCTTCCTGGTGTGGGTGAACGAGGAGGATCACCTGCGTGTCATCTCCATGCAGAAGGGAGGCAACATGAAGGAGGTGTTCAGACGCTTCTGCGTTGGCCTGCAGAAGGTAATGCACAGAGCATGCTTTTGTTTCAGGACTTTTTTTGTTGTTTTATTCTTATTTGGCTCTCAAACAACTGTACACTATTTTATTTCTTTATTTCAACTTCCTCCTCACTGCTCAGATTGAGGAGATCTTCAAGAAGCACAATCACGGCTTCATGTGGAACCAGCATCTGGGCTACATCCTGACCTGCCCCTCCAACCTGGGAACCGGCCTGCGTGGCGGCGTCCACGTCAAGCTGCCCAAGCTCAGCACACACGCCAAGTTTGAGGAGATCCTGACCAGGCTTCGTCTGCAGAAGCGTGGCACAGGTACGGAAACATGTTTTTGACGGAAAGCAGGTATATTAAGCATTCAGTGCATGAATATCCACCTCAGTGAAGGATGACGTGTCAGAAGCTGAGCATTCACTTTCACGCATGTACCATACAATGGATGAGGGCTAACTACTCCTTCTACTCTTCCTGACTCTGGTTTTATTAACTTTTCCTCCACTTCTTGTTGCCCAGGTGGCGTGGACACAGCCTCTGTGGGCGGTGTGTTTGACATCTCCAACGCTGACCGTCTTGGCTCCTCTGAGGTGGAGCAGGTCCAGCTGGTGGTCGATGGTGTCAAGCTGATGATTGAGATGGAGAAGAAGCTCGAGAAGGGAGAGTCCATCGATGGCATGATCCCCGCCCAGAAGTAAAGCGGACAGACCGACCGACTGTCTGTTTGTTTTTTTTTTTTGTTTGTTTTTTTATTTTATAAAAAAAATGAAGCGGTAGCCTCGTTGTAAAGTTATTTTACTGGTTTCGGCCGACTGGCTACTCTCTGCTCAACAGACACTCCACTTCTCTTTACTCTCCTTCCTTTCTTAATTCTGTCATCATTGCTCCTCTTTTCCTTTCCTACATTTTCTTTGGTTCCTCAAATTTCCTGTAACTAATCATCTCTCTTCCCATCTTCTTGGTAACATCCTGGGATCAATCCATGCATAGTCTGCCTGTGGCTATGTATACACACCAAAGGAATTTTTTTTTTGGTTGTACAATATAATGGACTATTAAACGATGCCCCATGTGACAATCAAGGTTTCTGGTTATGTCCTGTTTTTTTATGGGTACACAGACAGCCATGTTCATATTCTCATTTCACTGAGAAGCCTAACTCACTGAGTGCACATTTAAATTCAACAGGGGGAAAGAAGACAGACATAAAATAAGAGGTTGAAACTCTTTATTGTTGTGTCACACATTATTTCCAAGGAGACATGCAGGATTGCAGGTCGATCATTTCTGTAATTTCAGCCCATAAGTTAAGTTTTACTGATAACAGCGACGGCTCTGAACACACTACACAACAGAAATGTAGCCTTAAAGCGCGGCTCTAACCGCATCTAGAAAACGGCCCCGGGGGGTGTGAGGCTCCGTTATGCACAAAATAAAAAACAGAACAAAAAGAAATCTGCAAAACTAGCCCTAAATCACAGCTTCACACATCAATTCCTGTAGTGAGGATCACATCCAACGTTTCCATATCAGGGTTTTGTCAGATGCTGCATACTTGAAAAAGACAAGTTATAACTGCTTAGCTTTAAAGAGTTACACTAGACGTACAACAACCTTTTGATTTTGGAGTTATCGTGTCCGTGGACCAACCCGTGATCAGCGCAGCACTCAGCAGAGCCTCTGTTTATTTGTTTGTATAATTTGGTAGCTTTGATCTATAGTGAGCAGTAAAGTATTTTTTTATAAAAGAAAAACTAATTATCAAAGGTCATACAAGGTCACATTCCCATTTTAAAACTGCTGTCTCATCAACACGAGCTGTGACGAGGCAGGAGTCCGATTGGTTAACAGTCATAAACCTCTTACAGCGATACCTAAATCTGATTGGTCAAGAGTCATACACCTCTCAGCAGCGCTGCAGTCTGATTGGTACACAGAGAGTCAAGTCTACAGTTTGGTAAAGATGTTGCACAGAAAGCAATGACACACACACACGCACACACACGCACGCACACGCACGCACACACACACACACACACACACACACAGAGTTGTAAGACAGATTTTGATTTGAAATTTGGTACTTTGTAAATGTTTTGTAAATGTTAAAAACTGTACCTCAGTTTCCTCTAACTTGGTTACAGTAACGTCAGCGTAACCAAGTGGCACATCAACCTTGAAACCCGATGACATCACAGCTGGTTTTACTATGAAAAGTCAAGGAGCCATATAAGCAAAGAAGCACATTCAGAATTTTTTTTTTTTTTGATTCTTTGTAGCGGTCTTTAAATGTGTGATAAAATGTATATTTTAAGAAATTATCAGTACAGACAGAAGAAAATGGGATTATTAAAAAAAAAGCCGTTACAGTAGAGTGAAAAAACTGGCTGAAAAAGCAAAAAAGTGCTCAGTGAATTTCAAAAACAATCCAGCAATATTAAAAAACATGAAAAGCAAACAAGAAGCCCTGTTAATTGTAACCAGTGCTTATTCAAGTCTTGGTTCTTGGCATGGTGGCTGTATTGCACTACACTCAAGGAAAGCAATGGCAACAGGCCACAGTGCTTTCACACTAACTACACACCTGCTCGTCCATTTGAAACCAACCCAGCAACGTTTGTTGTGGACACGATTCTGTTGGACCCTCTTGGCCAGGTTATATTTGTAAATGAGAATTGGTTCTTAAACATTTTACCTGGTAAAATAAAGTTCAAAGAAAAATTACTGCCTTTCCAAAAAATATGATTCATCACTTTTTGAAAATGGACAAAATAATAAACTGAATCAGTTTAATTTTCTCTATTTTAACCTCTCAGCTTCCACCAGCTCCACGTTTCTGTTTAGGAGTAGGGTTTGGGTTTGGTTAACATGCTCCAGTTTGAATAGTTTTTGAAACATCCCAATGGAAATCCAGGAAAACTAACTCCTGAGTGAATGTATAAGACTTTATTTGAAAGGTTAGCATCTTCTAGTGGCTCCACAGCACGTTTTTTGTCCTCTCTCTCTCCCCTCAGCCCCAACCAGTCGCAGCAGATGACTGCCCCTCCCTGAGCCTGGTTCTGCTGGAGGTTTCTTCCTGTTAAAAGGGAGTTTTTCCTTCCCACCGTCGCCAAGTGTTTGCTCATAGGGGGTCGTTTTGACTGTTGGGTTTTCTCTGCAGTATTGTAGTGTTTTTACCTGCAATACAAAGTGCCTTGAGGCGACTATTTGTTGTGAATTGGCGCTGTATAAATAAAATTGATTTGATTTGATTTGAAAATCTTTGTAAACCCAAACCCTGAGCAGGTCTAGAGTGAGCTGGCAAAAAAGGATGTGGAGTTTTAAAAATATTTAGTTGTATTTATTTTTTTTAATCATATCAGATTGATATGGAACAGTAAAAACTGAAGTTAAACCAAATAATATTAGTTTTATTGAAGAAATTAATAATTTGATGGGCAAAAATGTATTTTATTAAATTTACACTTTACTCACGTAAAGGACTGGACTGGATTTCTGGGGCTCTAATAGCAAAAAATCAAAATGGCATTCATAATTAGTGTGCAAGCACCTGTAAAGTACAGCTTGAGCCATTTTTATCCACACAGGGAGAGCTGGTCTTCCACAGTCACCACAGTATTGCACTGCAATTTTTCCACACTAGGTCAGACTGAGAAAGCCAAACACTGGCTGTGGAGAGGGCCTTTGGTGGTGGCAGGGATATTTCTGTGCGACCTTGCTGATAGATGCAACAAAATCCTACACACTGATATTTAAATTATGTATTTGCTTCACAATCATGCACTCTGATTGGCCTGTAATTTAAAGTGAAACATACCATGAAATGGCTCAGAAACTGAATAAAAGCACATGGATACAGGGACATCCTATGTGTAGTAAAACTCATTTTTTCTAGTGCAAAAACACTGAACTTAGCACTTTAAAGGACAAACATTTGGTGAAGTTGTTTTTTTAAGGAGCAGCATGAATGCTTGAACGATCAGGTTGGTCCTGGATTATTCGGCAGCTTTGCTTGTTTCAACCTGCCAGGCCGAGAAGCAGTTTACCTGAAAAGGTGCAAACACATCAGACTCCCAAATCTGAGCAGAAAAACTGGTTTTTTTATTGGATGGGCAGAAATTCTGCTACACCTGTTTTTGCATTTCTGCATGTCTCCCTCTGAAGGCCGGAGGTCGCACTACACCTCCGCTAAAATATGTGACGTCTGCCAAATGTCTGCCCGTTTTAAAAGCACTAAAGAAAGAAAATAAACTTAATACACAAAAATTAAAACATTTCTTTAAATAGCAGCTCTTTAAAAAGGAATGATGACAAATATAATACAAAAGGAATAACAATGTCAACAACAACATCAACTTATTGAGCTCCAACATTCGCTCCATCATTCTCACCATCCCCATCCCCATCTTCATCATCAAATATGAAATCATAAGAAAAATGAAAAAGTCTGACTCCATGGGCTCATTTTCTTAATGGAGGTGGTGTTAAGCAGGGATCGTAGGTCACCGACAGCTCCAAGGTTAAAGGTCATCATAAGTCTGCCGTGGTGGCCTGTCCACATCTGTGTATCCGTTTGTCTGGCTGTAACTGGTGGCATCAGAGGAGGAGGGTCTTTGGCCGGAGGCGAGGCATCGTTAGCCACGTCAGCTGAGGTGGAGCCCAGGGTTGAGGAGGAGGAGGCTGCTGTTCCTTCTCCTCTTCATCCCTCCTCGTTCCTTAACCTGTGCGTTCTCAATCTGCCCCACCTCCGGTTGCCCTCAGAGCTCCAGCTCCTTGGACACTTTGGTGGCAATGTCTCTAAAGGCTAACGGTGCCCCCCAGAGGCGCTTGAACCTCACACCGCTGCTCTGGCCCAGCCCGCTGGGCAGCTGGCAGACCTCGGCCTCAAAGGCCACACGGGCACCGGCTGCTCCGTGGGTGCAGGACAGGAGGAAAGGCCCAGCCAGGTGCACCTGGCAGCCATAACCCTGTGCCGCCTCACGCAGCGCTAGCACCAACTCGGCCGGGTCACGGGGGCTCCGCACCCTCACATCCCAGCCGCATCGGGGGGTCCGGGGCTCGGTCGCTTTCTGATGCCCAGGTAGATGGCGACTGTAAAGGTTAGGAATGCGAGGGGTGATGCAAATGGAGGAGAAAATGTGGGGATAATTATACAGAGAAGGAAAAAGTTAAAGATTGATGGAACGTTTTTTTAAGGGTAGAGTAAAAGATGAAGCCAGAAAAATAAGGAGAGAAAAAGAAGGTAGAGGAAGAAGAGATTTAAACGTAAGGATGATGGATGGAGAAATGGATGTGAAGACAAGTGGATGAATGTGTGGTTGTGTGAGAACATTAGTGGTTGGGGGAGGGGAGGACAAGAAAGAGAATTAATATGGTACATTACTGGACTGATTCCTTTCCTATGACACAGATGTGTATTTTCTACATTAATATCATTTTATCAGGTTTTAACAGGTTATGCTAATAAACTCTGATTAAAATGGTTTCATTTGTTCTTCAGCGAGGGTTATAATGAATCACTGTCTGTGACCGATCGGATTTTCATGTTTTTTCTGGAGAAACACAAAAACTAACAGCAAATACCACAAAAGCTGCTGCTAGAAACAATGAAAATGATTATCTTGTGTATTTTCCATTAGTCCAACACCACAGTGCTATTATCTACCACAGGGAGACACACTCAGCATCTACGAGCACACCACGGTCCGATAGCTAATGTTAGCCTGGTGCAGTGGCTTTACCTGCTGTTTTTAACCTGAGACTGGGCTGCTGCAGCTGAGGCTGAGAGGGAGTGCACATGAGTTAAACATGCTTTAGGTTGTATACTGCTGAGTAACTTAATATATACCCAGCAA
>VUQK01023367.1:15932-28683 GCA_015106715.1 Bujurquina vittata | reverse complement strand
CTTCCCTAGCAGTTCAATAAACTAATCTGGGTTTGGCGGTTGCCAGGAGAACGGTACCTGTCTGACTGCATTGTGCCAAGTGTAAAGTTTGGTGGAGGGGGGATTATGGTGTGGGGTTGTTTTTCAGGAGTTGAGCTCAGACCCTTAATTCCAGTGAAAGGAACTCTTAATGCCCCTTCCTCTTCCAACATGACTGGATGACAGAGTTTTGTGTGGAAGAACTTGACTGACCTGCACAGAGTCCTGACCTCAACATGATAGAACACCTTTGGGATGAATTACAGCAGAGACTGGGACCCAGGCCTTCATGTCAAACATCAGTGTCTGACCTCATGATTCAACACTCCTAAACCTTGTGGAAAGCCTTCCCAGAAGAGTTGAAGCTGTTATAAGTGCAAAGGGTGGGCCAACATCATATTAAACCCTGTGGATTAAGAATGGGATATCGCTCAAGTTTATATGCATGTGAAGGCAGACGAGCGAATACTTTTGGCAGTATATTGTATTTGCTCGAGATGTGCCCTTTGTTTTCACGGGTGTAATGACCATTAGTGCCTCTTGAGGTCGCCAACTTGTGATGCAGATTATACTCCTTGTTGCTATGTAAAACATGACCATGTGTTTTGGTATGAGTAGACATGTGGTGCACATGTGGTGAAGATGCTGTAAGAGAAACAGGCGGTGGGTGCGCACCTCGTCTCCCATCTGGGGTATGTAAGGACATCTCCGGGGGACCGTGTCCGTGATCCAAGCAGAAGGAAGCCATTCCTCCAGAGTTAGCCCTTGCTCCTGAAACTGTGTCCTCTGAACGACACAGCAGAATAATTATTACACAGTTATTACACATGTGTTCATATTTTCTCAAAATAAACCTAGTTTAAATAAATGCAAGTTTAAACACATGTTAAAGCAAAAGACTTGACGGAATTAGTTAGTTCACTCATCAGCTTCACATAACTTCAGGAAGGAAATTATAATTCATTACTGATGACAAACCTTCCTCTTCTCCTTTGGCTGCTTCTTCTTTGGTAATACACCATCTTTGTCTGGTTTGTCTTTCTTCCTTTCTTTCTTCCCCTCCCTCTTCTTCTCCACGTCCTCCTCTGAGCCGCTGCTTTTCTTTTTCACTTTAACGCTCTTCTTGGGCGGCTCAAGGTTGATCCCGGCATCTGCTGTCCAGTCCGAATAATCGCTGGAGTAATCACTGCAAATACGTCACAGGACCCAGATTAAACACGCAGATGTGCAGTATCTGCTCGTGTTACATTTTTATTTGCATTTAGTAAGTGAACACATCTTCAGGAGATAAGTGACATGATAAATTGGAGATATGCTGTATTTATCTCACCTTGAACTACTGTGGTCATCTGGCCAGGGCTCCTTTTCCTCTTCATCCTTCTCCTCCTCTGAGGAGTGCCCGTTGATTTGCCGTACCTCCACCTCTCCCTGAAAACGCATAAAAATTTATGTTAGGCCATAAAAAACAGACAGAAAAAGACACAAAAATCATTAATATAAAACGTCAAAGCTTCAAAACATTAGCGTTTAAAATTATTCGCCGCTCACCCATAAAGAATCAAATTAAATTCAAAACAACGCAGCAGGAGTACCTCTGAGGTGCTATCATCCTCATCAGCAGCCTCAGCACTCTGCCGGCTTGTCTCCTCCATGGCAGCGCGGGTTTGATAGCCATGGTTACCCTGACTCCGCCTCCCTTCGTCTACCACGCACTCTGATGTCGGATGAACCTTGAAAAGCAAAGAACGGGGACATGAGTGTAACCAAACTCCTGTGATTAAGACATGCACATTTTTAAAATAGGCATATTCCTACTGAACTGCCATGCAAATGAACATACCCTGCTCTCCTTGGGGAGAGAGTGGAGAGTACGTCTTCTCCTCTCCGATTGATAAATATTGATCTCTTCCTCTCCTTTAGCTTCACGCCAGTTCACTTGTCTCCTACAGGGCAAACACACAGATCATAAAGTTCATCAGATATATAAGACTGTGTGCCCCAGGGCATGTGAGAATGTGTTAGTGCATGTATGTGTGCAGAAGTTACCTGACGGAGGCTTCTTCAAGCTCAGGGACAAGAACCCTGCGGCTCCAGGCCACCAGATCTCCCTCTGTGGCCATTTGGCTTCGAGGGGCATTGCTGTGCATCTGGCGGACTCCCTCAATCTGCCCACTGCGTCGAAGACCAACGTTGGGTGGGGACTGTACCTCCGTGGGGGAACCCACCGATCCTGAGGGGTATAAAAAAGAAGGGGAAAAAAGATGAGACATATGCTAACACTTCAGTGTGCAATAATAGCAAAATGTGATGAAAAATAAATTGGAAGAAGTCTGGAACTAAAACTGATTTGAATTATCAATAATGTGGAGATTATTTTAAATGCACACTCTGACCTTTTGAATGTTAAAAAATAAATTAAAATCACAGTGATTACAGAGTATTATCTCCAGTTTGCTTGCTTGCGCAATCAATAGTTTTGCACCCACCCACCCAGTGATTCAAAACAAATGGTTTTCATAGGTAAGAGATATAAAATAAGACTAGTTTAAAAAAAAACATGATTTGAAATATTGAAGCATCAGTTATAAAGTAGTTTGGGAACCCATCTTCTAATCTACTGACTCTGGGGACAATATTTAGGCTCAGGTGTAGCCAGTGGATATCGAGGCTTCCTGTTCCATCCATCAGTCATTGTTTAAGAATGCAAATAAATTTAACAAAGCCAATAAAAAGCCTAATTGTCTTCAGCTGATGGTTTGGAGACTGGAATTTGGCAAATATCTCCCCTCTCCATATGAACTGTTCACCAGCATGCATCCAAAGCCTGATGTCATTGGTCAATAAAACTTACACCACAAATGGACACCAGAACGCTTCCAGTATAAAATAAATTTTCATATGCAAATATCTGTTTAGAGATCAGTCATTAAGTAAGCAAATAATGGAATTGATACTGCATTCAACACACACACACACGCGCACACGCACACACACACATTTGTGCTTTCTTTTAAATTAAACCTGTTGCTCACACACTGTTTTCATGTGCTACTACCATGGAGCACCAGAGGTGAGGACACAAACAGGTCTGATCTTCTGTACTCATCACTTAGTGAATTAATTGACAAAAAAAATCATATCCCACAAACACATATTACCTACTCCCAGTGTGTTCTGTGAAAACAGGTTCCCTGTATTCACGCACGAACTCTTTGAGTCAGGGGAGGTTTATTACATTTCCTGTTTAAAACCCACTGAGAGATGCTTATTTGCATAATTGCAGTTTTTGCAAATTAAGCATGTTGCAGGCTTCATTGAATGAAAAATCTTTTTTACAATCTGCAAAACATGTTGTCAACCTAAAGGTTTGAGGGGAAAAATAGTGACTATAACACATACACTGTTAATTATATGAATTAATCAAACACAGAAAACACTTGTGCTTTAAATTTAAGTGGATGCTGCAACATATTAGTGCCTCTAAGGTTAGATGGAAGTATTTATTCTGAATTGCTGTGAATAATGACTTAACCCCAGGAAGATGAAAACAAAATAAATGTGCATTGCGGATGAACAGCAAGGATCATGTTTGTTCCTACCTCTGCTGGCTCTAGTGTTTGCTGCAGCAGCAGAGACATCATTGGATCCCAGTCTTTGGTCCTGTTCCTGCTGCAGCCTCTGAATCATAGTATCAAGAGGACTGAGACCATCCACCGCCTGTTCGCTCACCACTTGGTTCAGGCCTGACAGGAATAGAGCAAAGGTGAGACATAGACTTCAAAAATGAAAGTCAGGCTCAAAGAAATAAGATTAAATCCAAGCGTTCGTGAAGGATATAACTAATGCCTCATATCTTAACTATCTCCACTGTGCCTTACTAACACATTTCATTAACTACTGATTGCTTCTGTTTATATCCCGGCCAACAGCCTTATGAACTCTAATCTTAATTGCCGATGCTACTATAGTTTCAATAAAAGCCTCACATTGAGCTCATTTAAAGAAGATAAGATTATTGTCAGGCTATGAGAGCCACGTGTTAAGCCTGAGCAAAATGTCTTTGATTAACTGGTAGATGGGCTCTGATAAGACAGAAGACAGCATCAACTCCAGGAAAATATCTGACGAGCACAGGCAGAACTTCAAATGAGTTTGCACCTCTGATCATGAAGAAGACAAAGGTCTTAAAGGTCTGACTTCAGCCTCTATACCTGAGGAAGTGACACCCATCTGAGGAATCAGCTGCTCATCCCTGCAGCCCTCCCTGCCAGGCACCAGCCGCTGGTATCTTGGTGGATGTGGATTCCCATCCACATCCACCAGGAAGGGAGGGGGCATTAGGTGTGGTGCCTGCTGAGTTTGCTCATCCAGCACGTAGTTATTCGCATCCCGGATCAGTGGCCGGTAGTCCGTATGGAAAAACATCTGATCTGCTATCTGAAACAGGTTTAAGGATGCCCGGGTACAGGCCATCTGTTATTACTAATAACATCTGATGAGCTGTTGTTCATGTGCATAAATATTACAAATAAATATTACATTGGTTTACCTTGTCATACTTGCTGCTGGAGCCAAAGCCAAAGATGAGCAGATGACCATGGGAATCAGTGGCTGCAAAGTGCTGCCCATCTGGACTACATTTGCAGTCAAACAGTGCTCCATGCCCTTGGCCCTCAATCTATTCAGAGTGATACAAAGCAAGATAGGGAAATAAATATTAATGTTACACTGTAGCAGTTGCATTGCATGGACACAATGCACTCTAAATGTCTTCTCAACATGCCAGTAGAATGGCACACGGAAGAAATAAGCTACAAAAATCTCCCAAAGCACAAACATCAAAAAGCATATAACACAACAGTAGCCTGTTTATGCAAAATGACATCAACTATTGCCCAACAGGAGGCCACCTGCAGAAAGCAAAACTTCAACAGGAAATCAGAGAAAAAAAAACCCTGAATGCTGTGACCGTCAGGCAGCTGTTGCTTTTGGTTTGATCTGAGGATCTTTTTAATACTCACAAAGACTTCATTCAACCACAAGATGGAAATATGCCTTTATAGCTTCACACGTTGCCTCTTATTGATGCAAAAGCCCTAAACTCAAACAGCACATAGCCTACCGCAGGGAACCTGAAGCTCAGTTTTTTTTCATCTTGCATGTGTTTTTGCCCAGCGGTTGTTGAAAGTTAACATCATAATGTTGCTACAGTTGTAATGCTAATTCAAACCAAGGCATGCTGGAAATAGGCTCTGACACCCTTCACTAGTGAAATAAGTCACAGAGTCTGTGCAGTAGGGGATGCACCGCAACAGTGACCTTTGGACAGATCCTACTCTTTAAAGGGGACCTTGTTCTACATATCTATGTATATCTCTAGTGCATCTTAAAAAAATTGAATATTATAATAAAAACAATTCAAAATTTAAATTCCAAAAAGGTAACCTTTCATATATTCTATTTTCATTTACACACAAGTGAACTATTTCAAAGGTGCACAAGCAACAGGGACAATTGCAGCCTTAAGAGGATTGTCCAGAATTGGCATCTACAAGAAAAGTGATAACTGTTACATTCCTGATGCCAAACCACTCCTGAACCAGAGACAATGTCAAAAGTGAAGAAGAACTGGGCTGTTGTTCAGGGGTTCAAAGTCTTTTTTTCAGAGGAAAGTACATTGTGCATTTCATTTATAAATCAAGGTCCTGGAGTTTGGAGGAAGAGTGGAGATGCACTGAATCCAAGGTGCTTGAAGTCCAGTGTGCCTTTTCTGCAGTCTGATGATTTGGTGGGTCATGTCCTCTGCTGATGTTGATGATGGTGGGCCCACTGGGTTTTATTAAGTCCAAAGTCAACGCAGCTAGATTTGACCAGCTAACATGCCTGATCTGAATCCTGTGTGGTATTATCAATAGAATAGAAAAAAAAAAAGACCCCAAAAAAGGCCCCTTCTCAAAAGCAACCTGGGCTTCAACACCTCAGCAGTCCCACAAGCTGATCGCCTCCATGCCACCCAGCACTGATGCAGTAATTTGTGGTAAAAACAGCCCCAACCAAGTATTGAGTTCATAAATAAATGTACTTTCCAGAGGTTGGGCCTTTCTTCAGGCTGCTCTAAATGCTGTTTTTCCTGTCCATGGTTCTGTATGATGTCAATTAGAGCTGATCTCTTTAATAAGCTCGTCTCAGGCTCTCAGCTCTGGCAGTGAGCGGATAAGCCCCGCCCACCCACTGTTCAAACTTTGCGCTTAAGAGGGGCACCCAATCAATGGCAAGATATCTTAAAGGAGAGGGAGGCGGGAGTTAAAAAGCATTGTTTCAAGCAGAGGATAAAAGTGAGCGGGTGCACAAAGGCCCAGTGTAAGATAATTAAGGATTATGCAGTTCCCTTCCTGCATGTCCTTTCTACTTTACTTTGCAATTGTCATCTGTGTTCTTTTCCTATCCACCGGGAGGCTTTTTTATCGTGTGGTCAGATCCAAAGAAAGCTCTTCTCCCTCCTTACAGTGTTGTAGTAAAATTACTTTTGGAGTCAGTTTTTTAAGTTACAGTTAGACATTTTTGGCTTATTCCTTCACTGGATGTGGATCTGCCATTCCTAATATTGTGCATTTTCATCCCTCTACCCTAAATGCCTATTCAGAGCTAGGAAAAACCCCAACAGGGGGACACTATTCAAGAGAAGTCTCACAGTAAGTTTCAGCCTGAAACTTGGGAATTTTCACACGCACACACACTTTGTGTTGTTAAACAACACTATTCAATGTCTATAACCAACACCAAGATTTATCTAAATGACCAGCTCACTAAGTGGCTCACATGTTCTGGGAATGTGATTAACAGTTACCATGGAAGCCGGAAATACTACAATAATTAAGACACTACATGAATTCGTGGAGTGGCATATGCAATTCATTTTGATGAGAGACAATACACAAAGGGAGATGAGAACAGTAAGAAACCAGAGAAAGAAAGTGAAAGCAAAGCAGCAGGAGAAAGCCAGTGGGTGAAAGGGAAAGAAAGTGAGATAAAGGGGGAGGAGAAGAAAGGAATGTGTGTTAGGGAAGCAGAGAGATTTCTAATGAAAACCACATAGTCCAGGGAGAGCGAGGAATCAGGATCTGGACACTTTATGCTTCCTTGTAAATGTAACCGAAGTGAGTAAAAGGCAAAGATGCACAGAGACAAGGAGACGGTTCGACGGACGAGAATCTCACCATATTGAAATAGGAGCGGATCTTGACTCCTCTGGCCAGATCCCACACAATACAATTCCCGTCATGCCCCGCTGAGAAAAGGATTCTAGGATCAAAGGGATGCGGCTCCAGAACAAACACTTCATCTTCGTGACCCTGTCGACAAACAGTGTGAACATCTAGGTTTAGATTAAAAAATAAGAAAACAGAACCGACAACAACCAAACCAGAATTTTTACCCACATTACTCACAAGTACATAAACCCACATGATTTTAACTTTAGTAGTAACAAATATGCATCTTTATATATGTTTAATGTTCTTTTCTTATGGTTTTATATACACTGTTTGTCAGATTTATCAATGAAACATCAGTGAAACTCTGGCAAGGGTGCTAGCAGCAAGATTTCTAATTTCTAAACAACACCAAGAACTAAGATGCCCCATCAACAACAGTAACACAGAAAAATTAATCAAGTAGAATGTTTCACATTATCTGTGTGTTGCATGCTTTTGCAAACATCTGGAAGAATTGAAAATTAACAGAAAAAAAACAGATTGCGGATGAGCTAGATAGTCATTCGATACAAGCCCTTATCTGCCACTTCATACGGTATATCTGTTCAACTGCTTGAATGTCTTACTATTCACATGGCAGTAACTGCCATGTGAATAGAAGACCTGCTGAAGTTCAAAACTGAGCATCAGAATGAGGAAGGACAGGCGGTTGAAACAGATGGGCTATAGCAGCAGAAGATCACACTGAGGCCACATTTAGACGAGAATGTTTTCAGATGAAAACGGTAAATTCTGATGCGTTTCGGCCTCCCGTTTACACGAAAACGAATTTGAAAATTGGGCTCCAGAGTGGAGCATTTTCTAAATGCTCTGGTCTCCGTTTCCCTGTAAACGGGCAAAACGCTACTTTTTGATAACGGGGGCACAAGCACATGTGCACTATGGTTGCGGCTCCTATATTCACACCACCTATTTGTGGCCTGGCAATGGGAACTCCAGCGTTTTCAACATCTTGCGTTTCCGTGTAAACAGAAATAGTTACTGAAAAGTTAAAAGGATAATAGAAGATAGGCATAAACAACATTAACAAACCACTCCATCTTGCCTCGTAACAATTTCCTTAGCACACTTTGGGCCCCGTTTACGGCCACAAATGTCTACACAAAGTTTATTGGCAGTGCATTCTGGTCCAGTCAACAGTGATCTGAGCTGTTAAAGGATAACGCGTAACAGTTTTATGGTGTTATGATGTGTTTTTTTGTTTGTGTCTGAGTGTCACGTCCCAACATACCATGAGAACATGGACCAGATTTCCAGTGATGGAGTTCCACACTTTCAAGGTCAGATTGTTGGCGGCCGTTATCACTGTGCTGTCATGGCGATCCCATGCCACCATGGTAACCTTAAGCTTGGTCACCTTGTCTTCCAGTGGTGGAGGGTTGTATTTCCTGAGGGGAAAATAGTGACACATTTTTTTAGGACTAAAATTTAAAACCAACTATGGTCTTTCTAGTTTGGTTTACACATAAAAAACAGACATACAGTCAGAACCAAAAATCTTAGCAGTGGAATCACACCAGTACACAGTTTTAATTGATTTCCCAATAAAAGTTCTTGAAAAGTATCAAATTGATTGTTCTTCATTGTATCATAGAAACACGTTTTAAAAAGAAAATCTAAGTAAACACAGAAGCAGCACAGTTAATGAAAAACTTTGTCCCACTGACAAAACTTTTGGCCACGACCCCAGATTAAATATAAACATACTATAAGAAAAGTTAATCCAATGAAAAAGTAAACACGCCTTGTTTCTAACCACAGTAGTTATAAGAGATAAAAATAACAGCAACAAAACAATCAACTGCCCTTTCATGTTGAGGAATGTATTTTATTTTCCTCAGTGCCTTTTTGCACCATTAATGAGGAGTCAGACCAATCTCACAGTAAGACCTTATCATTCTGCAGCTTGAGATAATTATTCACAACCCCAGCTGTTCCTGTTTACACAAGAAAAATGTGAAAATCAACATCCAATTTTGCTGCACTTCCTTGACCCAGATTTTCTTTAGTTTCTTGACTAAAGAACAATGTTAAGGTAGAAGCCTTAAAAATAGTTTTAAGGCTCGTTATACATTTAAGCCCATTAAACACGTTCTAATAACTTCATCTATTATCTGAGCTGAAGGCATTTTAGTTGATCTCATTGCTGTGTTAGGTTTGTTGTGTTTATTCAGGAAACAAAAACATAGTCTGAATATCATGCCACACTTTATCCCACAGGTGTGAAAGTGTTTTTTTACTCAACTATGTACCTGCTCTATATTATGCCGTAGATCATTGTACTTTAAATAAAACCACATGTAAATTAAAAAAAAATAGCTGCTGGCACAAACTAATTAACAGTCCCTAAATCTGTGTTTTCACTTCAAAAACCTGCACTGTTGATAAGAAGGGTTTGTCGCATACTACAGCTCTAAGAGTTCAGCACAGATGATTGACTACTTTAAAATTTAAACTGACATCATCACCTCCAGGATGATCACAGCTTGCAGGGTCTTCATTCTAAGCACAAAAGCACTAATGGGAAGGCCAGGCTTTGACAGCAGTGCAGAGACACATACCCGGGTAATTTGGTCTGCATGTCCAGCAGAATGCTCTTCCAGCCCTGAGGGTGAAGCTGCCAGATTCGAGCTGTACCATCCCTGCTGCCGCTCACAAACCTACAACACACACACACACACTTATGTGACTGAAAATATAACACTTACTTCAAGATCAGCTTCCTGCAGGAAAATGGTTCCCTCCATCTCAATACATCAACAGTAATTACATGTACCCCTGCATCTCCACCTTATCTCTACCACCCTGACTCTTCGCATACACTGTCTACCTTCATCTCTGCTTAGATTACAGCAACCCAGGGGAATTACAGCTGAGCTTGTTTTTCTGCACACCCCATCTAGGCGCACACAGTTTAATATGCCATGCGCAAGAGTGTGACTGAATGTGTGTTTCTGTGTGAGTGAGAAAGTGTGGGTTAGACATTAAGTAAAGCTGGTGTTTCTGCTGACATCATCAACTCATATCACAGCACCCTGAGGTTCCCGTGCACTTTAACTATGTACGTCTCACACACACACATACACACATACACATTATATACACAAAAACAATCTGTGTAAACTCACCTGTCACTGCAATGCGAAAATTGGATGCTGTCAACTTTGTCCTAAGTGGGAAAATATGAGAGAAAAAACATCAACACGAGGCTATTTATTTGTTTAGTGAATTTTCAACAAATAAAAAAAACATCTTATTGTCAAATGATTAGGTTATGCCAGAAATTTTCAAATACAATTCCACATTTCATGTTAAACAACAAGAATCCTGACAATCTGCTTTAAATCTGGCTTTAAAGTGGACCTACTACGATTGTTTCCAACTCCATATTTTCTTTTGTTGACTATTAGAGTAGCTTTGCATTTTATCCATTTCATAGTAGATGTTATTTATCTTTAACTTCCTTCTGATTGGCTGCCCTTCACAAACAGAAGGTTTAAGCAACAGCTGGATGCTCACAATCACAGCTGTGTGTTTGAAATTACCACAAACTCACTGAGATCATACGGAGCCAAGAGTAGAAAAAAAACAGCCTGAAAATGAGCATTATCTATGCAAACGTTCTTATTATTTGACACACCTGTTACTGTAACAGTATATAAAGGACAGAAAATAAGGAAGAGCATAATAGGTCTGCTTTGCTGGTCTCATTAATAAGCCAACACAGTGCACTTGGATTAAAGCAGTTTTGGTAAAAATCAAAAAGCATCATTGCTGACTCACCGTATGTGACTCAAGCTCAGAGATCTTTTCTGGTTGGCCTGACCCAAAGTAGTACACCCTAATGATGTGATCCGTGCTTCCTGTGGCGAGGAACATACCACCTGGGCACGCATAATAAAAAAAATAATAGATTAATAATTGATATTTTGTCACATTAAACACTGGAAACACACAGGAAACACAATTTGCAAATGTACAGGCTTTTGCAAACTAGTAATCTTTAAAATCCTCAAAATAGAAATGCCCACAAAAAACAGACCACAGTGATTCCACATTTACTGATAAGCAGCAGCAGTCACACAAGTGGCAACACACACTGTGTGCTGTACTAGCTCTGCAGTTAATCTGGGTTAACTGTGCACATCAATTTCTGTTTCTCTTTCGGTGTTTTGGCAGCATGCATAAAAAAATAAAGCGAGCAATGTACACCTGCGCTGAAGGAGGAGCAGATCATCTGGACGCCAGGTCTGGAGCGCTCTGTGAATTTACTGGGCCTCTGACTGGAGACACACACACACACACACACACACGAGACGAGAGTCCTTTACAACACAATGTAAAACACAGAAATGCCACTTTGTATTTTTAATATAAAGGGTTTTTCATTCAAGCACATTGGCTGAGGTCGGCTTCCTTTAAGCTATTGTGCCTAACAGTTTCCTGAAACTGGCGAGTTGGCCATTAAACTAACAAATCCATGTGTACTTAAGATCAATACAATTTTACAGAATCTTTAGTGTGTGATCAAACTTGTATACAACATTGTAACACAAAGCATTCTCGTGATTTTCACCAACTACCTAACAAACACAAATATGAGCAAAAATAAGCCCCTTTCAGACATGCCCTCCCTCCCAGTCATCTGATGGCATCTAAATGTATCCGCTTTATGCCTCTTTCCAAAAAACTTGCCATGATAATGTCACTAGGTAGGACCTAGTAATTATTTCAGTGCAAGTCAAGTCTAAACTGCAAGTAGTCAAATTAACATAACAGGATTACACCACTCTGACTTCCAAGGGCCTGCACAAGCTTCTGGCCAACATACAGTACACAGAGACATCAATGAAGCTCAGGCTCTGCATCCTGGAGCAGAGACAATGTGGCGACAAGGTTTACAGACAGGAAAAATGAGAGGTAGAAACAGGCAAAGGCAGGTAGCAATAACGAGGACTCAGATCAACTTCTTCACAGAGGAAGGAGTCTTTTTACTCCACTGAGACCACCCCAGCAGCACTGGAAAATTGTGTGTCATTTCATGCCAAATATTGCATCCAAACCGTGACTTTCTGCCTGTGTCACACAGTTGTCTGAATGAAGCCGTGAGGTGCTCCAGCTTAAAAGTGACCTTTGTCTGAATGACAGAATGCCATCACTTCAACAGATTGATGAGGACGACGATGTTACGTATCCCATGTCTGAAAAAGGGGCTCTAATGACATGTTGACAAAACGTGTGAAAAGTGTTTGTGCAGGTGAGACCATGTGTTTTTCTCACCCAAACTTGAGTGTGCGTGCATCCCACTGCCAGAAGCAGATGGTGCCATCGGCTCCGGTGGAGGACAGGTAGCGCTTGGAGCCGCTACAGAGGGGAGAAAACTGCAAACACAACCAATCAGAGATAACAATTTAGTGTTAAAAAAACAAACAAAAAAAAAAAAAAAAAAAAAAAACAAA
>VUQK01023356.1:135960-170128 GCA_015106715.1 Bujurquina vittata | reverse complement strand
TGAGATGAAAGTTCCATAATTGTGCTTGCTGGGAGGGATTTGAGCAAAATTGCACTATGAATTTTTTAAAGGGAATTTTTACTAGCTGTTCAGCAAGACTTGGGCGGCGAAGGAAGGTGAGGCCATGAGGATTTATGGGCCTGGATTCTTCATTACTGAAGTAATTTTCCTGCAAATGATAGTGCAGCACCCTGGAGGGGGGAGTGCTGCCCGCCAGGGAGAGTACAAACCTGCTTAATCTCTTGTGGAGAGAGCAGCTCAGAGCACTAATATCATCTGTAAGGGACTGGGGCTCCATTTGTTCACATCTAAGCCACAGCCAGTGAATTTGTGATTCATATTAATTGATTGCTCAGATTTGTTCCATGAGTTGCTACAAGTTGATTTCATTATAAAGAGTTTTGTTAAAACTGCTGGGAAACGTGCTTTCTAAGATTAACTGTTTTCATAAAATATGCTCACATGCTATCTTCTTTTTTCTTTCTGTGGTTGACTCAATGTTGTCTTTTTGAGTGTATATCCACCCTCATGCCGATTAAGACCTGCTTTGCTAAGCTAAGTCCACCTTTCTCTCTACATTTGGCCTTTATCCCTCCTCATTTTAACCTTTCTCAGTCCAACATGGCTGACGCTCTGTCTCCATCTCTTTAGGTGCAGCATGCAGCAGTGGCCCTCCTCAAGGTTAGTGCGCCCATGATGCCAGGTCTCATTCTGTACACTGCCTGCTGTCCAGTCAATTTTACAGCTCAGTAGCTTGAGAAGCAGGGGGGCTAAATCTGCTGCAAGAAGGAGAAAGAGAGGGAGGGGAAGAGGAAGGGAGAAACCAAATTATTGTGCACCCTGTCACCAAGTGAAGTGGATCTCATTCCAGGCACACTAACAACTCAAGACAATTAGTCACTTCTCGCTAGGCCAGACCTGAGACTCACTTCATGGCTAAAAAAGAGACAGGGCATAGAGGACCCAAAAAGCATGGCTCAGCACCACAGCTGCATGCAGTGAAGAGGGCAGCAAGTTTGAGATAAAGTGATTCTGCTGGAGCATTTGGTGCAGCCCTGAGATAGACTTGCATTAAAGGAACATGGTTCTGGGTTAAGTACACTATTACTGTAGGTCATTAAGCTCTTTACAGAGGTCTCTGATCCACTGTGATCTATATCATGGGCATGCCTGTGGGCTTTTCATACCATTCTGTAAGATAAACTTGGACAGTAATGTCAGTTCCATACAGTACCATCCTTCAGTCCATCTAAGGTAGTTTGCAGCCAAAGATGAGCCCTGAAGTTTTAGCCACCACATGCCCCTGAACAAAAGTGAAGCATGACTAAGGTGGGTGGTGCGTGAAAGATCAGGGAGTGAAATGAGAGAAAAGTTTGTCCTGGGCCCTCTGCAGAGATGCAGCGTGACCAATTGAGGTGAAGGGGATGAATGAGGCCATTCACTGGGTCTAATGAAAGAGCTCCTGCTGGGTCTTGAATGTGGGTGGGCCCATCTGCACCACATAGGCGTGCACAAACCAGTGACCTCGAAAATTACCCAGGAAGCACTTTAGGGCAGTCACCCCAGCAACAGGCTGAGGTCTGCATGGTAACCAGGCGCTTCAATCAGTGCCTGGCAGCTTCTTAAACGGGGCAAGTTTCCCCCTCTGTTCTGAAAGAAGTCCGTGTGAAATCAACTTCGAGGGACATCCCCCATTTCTTTTTAAAGGGGGAGATGCCAGCAATTGTCCCATGTGAAAACTTTTCTGAGAGGTGTGGAATGCAGCCCTCGGGACCTTCCCTCTTAAGACACAAAAGACTGTTTGTCTTAGCGACATATGTATGTGCGCCACCTCAGGATTTGTGCAGTTCTATACATATGTTAATTGGGCTTCCTTAATGTACAGTAACAGGTTCATAAGGCTTTGAAACAGTTCTGGTTACAAAGATATAGATATAGGAGAGAGATTCCTTTAACACTCCTGGGAGTGGACATTAAGTTTACAAAGCATCTTAAAGGATCTGGTTCATGGGGCTTTATCTGTCTTATTTGGTTTAATATATTCAGTCTTGATGAGCCAGAGGCATGCAGGTCATTGAAGTTCCATTCCTGTCTCCATTTCCTCATGGAACTTTTGACAGCGTGAAATGACAATCCGCCCCTGCACGCATCTGCCACGTCAAAAAGTAATGAGATTGTGCTGCTGGAAATATCACTACAAAGCATCAGGCCTGCACTTGGGTCTGACTGCACCTTCAAACAGCGCTGCCTGCCAGCTCGCCTGCCTCGCCTGCCTGCTGCAAAAGAAGCGAACAAAAACAATCAGAATCAGAGACAGAGAAACGGCAAGGGAAGCTCCCCATGCTGAGACAAACGAACACGCCAGGGCCTTTCATCCTGAGAGTGATTAGCCATCCGAACCGTTTTAAAATCCTGCTTTGAGTGTGTTCCTCAAACGAAAGAGCTTCATTGAGGAGTGGTAGTGAGATGTTTCTGGCTGGGAAGCGCCAGTGATCTAGCCTCTAATTGTGGCGTCGCTGACAAGGCTGGTGTGGCTGGGAGCTTTTTAAGCGGGGCTTTTTGCTACGCTCTTGTTCCCTTCCTGTCAGATCCACCACCAAAGGCACCAGGAAACAAAAGGGTCCCTCACATTCTGTTCTTACATCCATCTGCCTATTGCTTTGTGCATAAATACAGACCTAATTTAACACATTAATAGTCCCTGATGCTAGCCTAATGTGACCAAAACTACAATAGTTCCTGTAAATGTGTTGTCTGGTTACAGATGTGTCCTAAAATCTAACTTAGTTCTCGGTCTGTAATTCCTGTCTAATTCTTGTTTTTGTAGCTTTCATATTTTTTGTGTTACTACCAATCGGCGTCTGAGCTTCAAAGACGATACTGACACATTGGCAATAGGTTTAGTCTTCATCCGCAGTATAGAAGGAACAAAGTCATGTTCAAGGTCTTTGAGCAGCATTCAGCAGAGCTGGTAGGAGCTTATTTGGCATGGAAAACTTTCCGTCCTCTACACTCTTCAGAAGTCAGATTGTCAAAGGTTAGAGGTATGGAAGAGAAGCAGTTTGACGAATGAAAGAAACTGTGAAGAGGAGCGTGGGTTAGGGGGAATAAAGGGGGAAATGATTTAAATCCTAGCTCATAAAAATCAGTATTATAACAACATTAATTGATGCTGCTGAGTACCATATGTGGCGCCATATGGAATAGCTGCCCCAGAGGCCTGCTATAATAGACAGCCTGCAGTGGTGCACACAACTTGGCACATTTACAAACAAGGGACATCCCATTAATATCAGCCACACAGACTGAGCAAGAGGCGGAGAGAGAGGCAGTGAGAGGGCATAGGAGTGAGGGAGGGGCAGAGGGACCCAAGTTAATTCATGTTTTGTTTGGTTGCCATCTTTAGACCTTTTTTTTTTTCTCCATGTTCTAATTTTTTTTTCTTCAAATTTAGACATTTACAACATGTACATATAAATATGCAAAACTGAGCCCCTCTAATCTCACTGTTCCATAATTACAGTAATAAATTGCCCCTCCCTTTTGGGTTGATCACATCATCCTCTGTCCGCCCAACTGCCACTCCCACCGCAGATGCCCAGTGGTCCTTTCATCACACACACACACACGCAGACACACTTTAGCAGATGAGGTGATTCATGGCACCTTGACAAAAGTGGCGTGAAAGATCTCTGTTTAACCTCTATTCTTAAGGCAGCTGTTATTTACTGCTGTCATCTACAGTTTCCAGTCCTTGTTGCTGGCTTGCCCTGTGCCATAGATTGTGTTCATGTAATCAGAGTCAGAAATGTATTTCCAATAAGAGGGATGAACCGAAAATGTATATTTTGTAAAGATTTATGAGATTCACAGCTTTTTATTTAGTTACCGATTGTAGAAACACTTGCCAAGTGCAATTCATGTATCCATATAGTTTCAGTTATGAAAATACATGAATAATTAATTGATTATTGGGTTTTTTTTCTGCTAATAACCGGAAACATCACATTCTTCAAGTTCTTTAAGAGTATGTCCCCAAATTATAATATGATTACTTAAGAACCTACAAAAAGTTTAATTAACAAAGACATAAGACAAACCAAAGTCCTAAATGATCCCATTTAAAATCAGAGATTAAGAAATAATTACAGCTAAGTTTCAACACTTGTAAAGCATGAACGCAAACAATGGAAATTACAAAATTCCAACAAAACATTAGGGCAGTAAGGCGGCTGAGGATGAACTGCGGTTGAAGCTTTTATCTCATAAAGCTGTGCAAATGTTCTTTATGATATCATGTGATCAGCATCATTAGTCCTTTGTGTGCCAAAGGGCTCTGCAGGCAGACGTGTATCCACTTTTATGGCCATACAGCCTGGATGCCATACGTCCTTTTATACGTAAGGCTCGTCTGACTCTTCTGCCATGCCCAGAGCAAGCAGGGAGAGAGAGCGAGAGCGAGAGATCCTTATGAAACTGAGTTGTCAGCCATTCTGTTGACTTTCATAGAATGTGAGGCGAAACAAGAATAGTGTACAGCTGTTTCCTCCCTGACACAGAGGGAGGCAGATGAAGAGCAAAAGAGGGAAAAGAGAAAGAGGGAGGGAGAGAGGGAGGAAGAGCGAGAGAGAGCTCTCCGCTCTGTGATGTGCACTGATGTAGCTGGAGCTCTAGGTCAAACGCTGCCAGTGTTTTGTGTTCATCTTCGTCTCGTCTCCCCAGTGCTCCTCTAAATTATTCACAGCCTGAAGTGTGCAATGTGGCTGCCTCCTTCTTCCCTCTCCCCTCCTTCACTCTAGATTGCTCTCTGTCTTACTTTTTTCTGTTTCCCTTCCCTTCCTTTCTTTCTCATGTGACAGCTTGTTTCAAAATCCCCCACCCCACCCCACCCATCCCACATCCACTCATCTACCATCACCCACCCAGCTTTTATTAGTGACTCCATCTCTCACACTTCTCCTTTCATCCCTGCTTTCTTGCTTGATTCTCCCGACTAGAGCTAGTCATCCCTTTTTAGGTGGGTAGGCTGCCAGCTGTTAGTATCAACTCCTTAGTTGGTAGCTCCTGCTCTCACCCTACATCTTTCTACCTCCCTCACATCAGTTTCATAGGACCTTGGATGTACTGCTTGAGCTGACAGTGTGTTCTGCCCCTCTGATTTTCTTTGTGCTCATTTTATCTTGGAGACTTGTGAGACAAAGTGCGTGCTGAATCCTCAGGCCAGTCAGTGTCTCAAACATGTGCCCGTTAGTCATTACGCTTTTAAGAGACTGCCTGTTCCATAAAGATGAAGGAAAGAAATCAAGGCAAAAACAAAAAATATCAATGGCATGGCAGGGCGAGGGTTGCACAATTGTTATCCATCAGCTTTTTGACACACTGCTTAAAATTAGGTATCTTGTACCTTTATTGTCTGTGGGTGTATCAGAATATTGCAGGCACTGTTGCAAAATAACACTATTTTAATTGGCTGGATTATGGGATTTTATCCATACTGCAAAGCCCAAGGGATGCAGGCAAATGCACATGCTGTCCATCTGTCTACAAGTGGGAGATCTTGTAACACATTATTATTGCCAGGCTAACTAGGAAGATAGAAGTACTGGTGTCAGATCCTGTCTGGACAGCAGGGGTTGGAGGATGAAGGGTGCCCCTCGTGGCCACCTGAGGAGAGAGCAGAGCAAAGAAAGTAGCTGAATCTAGTTCCAGCCATTGCCACAGGACACTCATTTGTAATTCTGTACCCTGCCTATAATAACGTTTGATCATTGCAGAAGGGGGACAGGAGGTACAGGCAGGGGTAAGGGAGCTGAAGGCTTCACCCTCGCTCTTTGCTGCCCCTCCCAAACCCCTTACCGGCCCTCTTGCATTTGCTGTCACCCAGTATGAATGCCCCCTCTGGCCTGATGACAAGTCTAGCGTGAAACGCTTGGCTGCCCCCTGAAATTAGCAGTAGGGCCCCCCGGCGGTGCATGCTTCTCATGACCAGCACACAGTGGGCTGCCGCCAGATTCTTTTCATTATGGCTGTGGCCTGCCAGCCCCCTGACTCTACCTCCTTCTGCCTCTTCCTCCATCCCACCCTCCCTCTCCTCCTCCTTCCCCCTGTGTGTCAGCCAGAGCTCAGTAAACAGCATCTGTAGTGCTCATCACATTACTGTCGTAGGGAGGAGAAGGAAGGAGAGAGCCAAGTTCTCTGTGGGGATTGCTGTTATGCATGCATATAGTATTTTGTTTCGTGTGAACATATAGTAAATATGTATATGCGCATACATTGTGTGCACATGTCTCTGTTGGCTTGACAGGATTAGTGAAGGGGAGAGAGTTAGTAGTAGCAGTACAGAGTGAGAAAGAGTCAGAGAGAAGCGGAGTAGCAGTACAGAGCAATGCCTGGAGGCTCAATCTGTTCCTCACTGAGCTATATCAGTGTTAGAGACGGCGGCTCGGGCCGCGGGGAAGCCTCCACTCGCTCCATCAAACTGTCAGGCAGCCAGCAGAGCTGCACAGGGAGACTCTCAGCTGCCCCCAGGGCCAGTTCAAGTCAACATCCCATTTCCTTGCCTCCTCGCCTAATTTCTCCTACGCCCTGACTTAAATTTCCAATGCCCAGTGTCTGCCGCTGCAGCTCAGCAGCACCAGGCCCAGGGCCATGTCAAAACTCTGGGAGGTACCGAGGGCTGTGCGTGTGTGTCTGTGTGTGCACGCGCGCTAACCTCTGAAGGCGAGATAGTGCTAGCTGAAGTCAGCAGAGACAAGAAGGAGCTGCAGGGGCCGTATGAAAGACAAGGTGCAAAAAAACAAAACAAAAAAAAAAGCATAAATCAGTGTTTTATTTTTCTCTTGAATTCTCCCTTACCTGCATCCCCATTCTTCTTCCTCACCTATATTCATAACACAGTTGTGTATTCCCTGTCCCCTCAGATTTCTGGCAGTTTCCTTTTTCTCTTTGAGCTGAATAAATGCTCCCTGTTCCCTCATACATCTGCCATTACTGTCTGTTTTTCCCTTGCCAAACTACTCCAAGGATCACACCAGCAGCCCAGCCAGCTCTGTCACTCCCTCTGGGTTTTGCTGAAAGCAAAGGGTTGAGGGATTTCTTCTTGGAGAGAGCAAGGCACTCCTCTAATTTAGTGAAAGAGAGGGGCCAACTCTTCAAGTTTATCCACTGCTATCATCGTCAATCTGTCCAAAAGCCCCCGCCATCCCCTTCTTGCTCGTTGACCTCACCAAATACCTTGCATTGAATTGAAACAGAGCGCATCTCAGTGCTGTTTACATGGACTCTGGGTAATGTTAAAGTCTGCTTAGTGCGGTCCCAGGAAAGAACTATATCTTTCCTCACCTTAGCTTGATTTGCATGGCCTCTACTGACTCTTAGCTTAAGTGTGTCGGCTCTAAACCAGAGACCACAGTGTGTCTGGCTAATGCAAAGAGCATTTTTCTGACCCTGTCTTCTTCAATCCTCCTTCGCTATCATTCTCTGTCTGTGTCTCTCTGTGGGCCTCTGTGAAAGGAGTTTTTGCTCAAGTCCTCTCTTGTTTGCACAGCCAATTCCAATGTCCCAGGCTCAAATATGGTTTTGCGTGAGAGCCTGTCTAGGCCTGCTGGTCGATATCATTTCTGCCCGGTAGAGCTTTTTCTCTCAATCTTATTCCCTGTGGACCCTACATCTTCACTGGGATCAATACTTTCCTAATCTAGAGCTCCAAGGCTGACCCTGGGTAATCAGCTGACTTCCCATGCTGCCTGCTGAAGAGGTCAGGGGTCAAAAGGCTGTATAGATTTGATCCTGTGATCAAATCACTTTGCTAGGTGGTGCTTTTAGATACAGCTATTAAGGTCAAGAGAAATCACTTGATTTTTGTCTCTCCCTGGTTATGAAAGTTAAATGCAGTGGTGCCGTTTTGTTTTGTGTTGTTGTTTTTTGCTGTGTGAAGTTCTCAACTCCCAGAGCTTTTTTACCCCATTTAGTTCCACCATAGATATAAAATTATTAGGTTTTATCTGAATCATCCAAACATATGAAATTAGTAGATTATTGTTGACTCACATACTGGTCTTTTATAATTTTTTTGTTTTGTCTAGTCTTCCTTTATATAAATAAACATTTAAAATATTGAATAAACTAATACACACTAAGAAATAGAGGGACAAAAATGGACCTAAAAAGGTACAAAGGCTTTGTCACTCCAGCTGTATCCTAGTGGAGTGCAACATTGTACCTGTGAACCTAGGAATTTTGATTTTGTTCCTCTGAAGGTCCACAGTAAATCACCCCAAGGGTACACAATCAAAATTCCTAGGTTCAGAGGTACAATGTTGCACTCCACTAGGGTACAGCTGGAGTGACAAAGCCTTTGTACCTTTTTAGGTCCATTTTTGTCCCTCTATTTCTTAGTGTGTAGGAATAACTGCATGTGTGTCTATAGGTGGTACTTCACCACTCATCCATCGTCCATAGTTCTTATTTTCTACTCCCTGACTGCTGACTTTCCCCACTCTGCAGCTCCCTCAGGCTCTGACCCACTATGGATTCTATCACTAACCATGGTTTGTTTAAGTGTTTTAGAGGGTGGCATTGTCCAGCTCTTTCATCTGAATAGTATGAAGAGCAGAGGTAGGAGGTCCACTGCCAGGTTCCACATAGACACACACCCCGTCCTGACAGCGACTCATGACAGAGGGTCAGCACACAAGAACATTCAGCCAAAATATCCTCCTGATAAATTATGAAAGATGAGTTGAAGTAAAGCTTTACTCTGTGCCACAGAGCCAGTGAGACTTTCAGATCTCCTGCTGATGTTTCAGCCCAAGCAGGGGGTCCCCCAGTGGACTTGAGACTTTGCATCCAGACCCTATCAGAATGGTCATGACGCCTATGCTCCTACACCTCATTCCAGTATCCGCAGGAGGGAAATTGCAGGAGAAAATTGGTGTTGTTCCACCAGTATCCGACCCTGCTTTCGTCCGCGACCATCTAAATGGACCATTACCTCCTCAGTGTGCTCTCACTCCAGGAGATCTGGGTTTGTTAGAAGTCTTCTTTTAGAATCAGGGTTATCTCAGTATATGTGCCTGGAGAAATGTCTTATAAATTGAAGCCATTTCTTCCACGACTATGAAGATGTGCAGACTTTTGCTTTGTTGACACTTTTACTTTATTCATTTGGATAAAAGAACACGAAAAGCTGGTACTCTCTCACTGTTGTCAGGATGCAATAGCCATATCCCATTCAATTAAGTGTTAGTGTTGTTTTGGGCCTGAATGGAACACAATTGGTCGCTTATCGGGAGTTAATTTTGCTTGAAGCCTATTCCTTTTCTTGCCATTGCATCTAGAGTTATTAGATATGACTATAATTTAGCAGAAACGCACCTTACAATGACTTTGAAAAATTACAGCCAATCAAGCTTTTATCGCGAATCGTATTATCAAAGCGCTGACACTTTTATGCTCTCCCCTTCTGCTTTTATTCGTTTTATTTATTGCTTTATTTATTTTGAGAAGGAACTGACAGTGGCACTTTAATGCTAGCAGCTCTCTCTCTTTTTTCAACATTTCTTGCAGCAAGCACAGGGTTGTGATCAGTATTCAGGAAGACAGTTGTTGACGCCATGCCAGCATTTGCGTTGCTGGGCAAGTTCCTCTTCTGTTCCTCTCTCTATCTCTGAGGCAGAATTCATGGCAGACTGTCCTCCGAGTGTGACAAGTGGAACTGTGTGATTAATTTGGCCAGTCATTTTAATGTGCTCCGGGATGCGCAACGCTTATTGTCTTCCCCTTGCACGTCTATCAGAATCTGCCAGAGAAATGTCCAGGAGAATCGAGACATCCATCCCTTTCTCTCTGTGTTTTTTTTTTTTCCTTGCTTCTCGTGCTCCTCTCTTCTTAGCCCTGCCTCATTTCAGGGCTGAGCTACAGGGTCATCATGAGGGCTAGCCCAGGTCGAGGCCTGGCTCCAGCCAGGGCCGCTGGCGGAATAAATCTCATGTCTCTGAAGTGTTGAAAGCTGTGTAAATGTCAAACGCGTTCGTCTGATGTGCCGGCTGAGGGGAGGAGGGGTTGGAGAGGAGGTGGAAAGCTGGGGAGGGAGGGTTGTGGATGAGCCATCCACTGAATCTGGTCCCCTGTTGCCCTTCGTAGCTGGCGGTTGCCAGGTGCAGATGTTGCTGTTTGCTCCATGCCTCTGAAGAACTAGCCAGTTTTTCTTCCCCCCACTTTTTTCTTCCTCTTTTTGAGGTGGGGGGTGCGGGGGGCTACGAGAGACACAAACCACTAGGGGCTTGGCTCCTGTCAGGCAGCTTAGTGAGCAGCGTATCTTTTCGATTTTAACAATGTCCCCTCTGACCACCAGACATGCTGTTTAGGGAGGCTTCTGTTTGGGGTTGTGGTTTTGCATTTTCACCATTTGGCTTTCTTGTACTGTCTTGCTGAAAATTATTTCCCCTGTGCAAATAGTCAAAGACGCATAGGGTGCTAAATGACATAGCCCTTTTTCCACCAACAACAATGAATGCACAAGCATGAGCCAATCTTGTGCTTTTTCTTTCTTTGAATGGACTAAGTGTTATAGCTCAACAGGGCAATCACATATGGTCCTGACAAAAACTGCCTGTCCCTTCATCTCTATAGCACCCCCTCTTACTGTTGTCCCCCCACCCCTTCCAACTACCTCTCTCTCCCCTGCTGTGCTGTGCCTCTCTGTCTCTGTCTGAGCCCTAGCTACTATTCCTCTTTTCGCTCTGCTACAGTGCATGCTACTTGTAAAAGGATAAGCACCATGCTGTGCTCTTTTGATATTATTTTTCCTCCTCGCCAGCTCCAGCCTTGTGAGGCCTCATCTCTAGTGTCGTGGCTACTGCTGCAACAACAAGGCCAAGCATGCACCCAGGGAATAGACCGTGCCAGTTGTTCATCTCCATCACCTACGGTTTAAACTCGTCCTCGGTAATAGAATGGAGCTCGCAACTGCTGTGAGATGGAAGTCATCCGTTCAGCTGCATGCTAAGAATACATTTACACCATTTTCTGCAGGGAAGGGGTAATGTTGGGGAGTGGATCAATTTTTTTTTTTCTTTTTTTTTTTGCAATTCACAGTTAGATGAAGATGGAGAGAAGGATTGTTTTGAATGTGATTTCTTTGAGATAAAATATTGGAATGGTGAGGGAACAAATGGGTGATGATAACAGGTTGTGATGTGTCCCTAACTAGCAGTATAGAAATGGATTGCAATTAATTTGTCTGGGATTCACAGTGTGAATGGAAACTGATTGACAAGAATCCTTAGCCACTTTCTCTTCTTAATGCCCTGCACTCTGTAATGATTGTCTTTTGACAAGCAATAGTCCAAAGAAGAGCAAAGAAGATATGTTGTATAAAAATGTGTCCAATATTTTCATTTTAATGTTTCAAGTACTGAGTGTATGTGTTTGTTTGGGTGTGTGTACTACTAGATTAATACCAAAGAAATAGGGTTTGGCGTTCTCTTTGCTTCTGAAGTGTGTGGTGTCATACTGCTAAAACTCTAAAGACCTGTATGGAATTACACATGATCTCCAAATTATATGAAAGAGTTTTTTTCAGTGTAAGTAGAATAATTTACAAATGATGAAGATTTCAGACTCACAGTTTGTTCAGTTAAACTTCAAGAAAACTGATGCTCAAAGTGGGCAAGAACCCCAAAATTTCATCACGGGATTTGCAGGTAAACCTTACAACTGCTGATAGAAAGAAATTATATGCAAATTTTAACTGCATGTGAAGCAGACAAAATACTTCAGAGTAAAACTAGTTTGCCACTGAACACACAGACAAAGACCAAGCCTGAAATTTGGAATAATGTGATCTGGATTGATGAATAAGCGATGAGCTGTACATCCCCAGAAGACATCCTTAGAACTTTTCAGGAGAAGAACCTCTTACCAACTGTTACACACGGTGGTGGAAATTACAGATCTCGCCGATACAGGGAGTGGGCATCTTACTTTACTATTAACTGCATATTATCAAAGAGTAGCTGAAAGTTTAGTTAAGCTGCAAGTGAACCTTTCACCAGGATAATGATCCTGAGCACATGAGAGGATCCAGCAGTAAATGGTTCAAAAAGAAGAAATTGGATGCACCATCAAAGTCCAGATTTGAATCCTGTTGAAATGTAGACAAATTCAAACCAGAAAGGAAATTTTTCAACCATCTTACTGCTCCAGCAGTGATTGTCAAACATGTGAGAGACTGGAAGATGGTGATTACAGAGAAGATTATTACATCTGTTGATATTTTTATCAAACTAATCATTGAAAAGGCTATGTTTTTTTTACTGTGGTGGTGTTGCGTGTACTATCTTAAGCACTGGACACTGTTTCCAAAAGGATCAAATGTTTAATTCTCCAAATATTAAAAAAAAAAAGCCAGCGATTCATGACTGCAGTCTGTAACGCAGAGGATATACTTGTGGTATATCCTCCAACAAGTGTATTTTCTTCCTACATGTCTTGTGTAAGTAAACATGTCCATCTTTTAGAGCAGCTAGTGACTCTGCAACTAAGGACTCCTACCAACTCCGTTGGCATTGGCTAGTAGGATAAGCTATTGGGCATGGACTCACCCGGCCTTCAACCAACACACATATACCCCCCTCCCCCCCCCCTCTCCTGAGAGATCTTGGCCACTGAGCGCTTGTTCTGATTACTCTCGTTACTTAATTATACATTTGGACCCACCACGCTCACAACAAAAGGACAATGTGCCTCCATTGACACAGCTCCCTCCTCATTGTGCCCCGCTTTGAAAGGGAGTCAAACAAAATAGCGCGAGTCCACTTAAATATGTTGCCACAGGGACTTAATTGACAGATTGAAGGCAGTTTTTCACTGGGGACCATCTTCCTTTCTCCGTGTGGCTCTTTGGTTGAATTGCTCTGCTCTTCGTGCGTCCTGCTGTGAGGTCCAGTGAGCCTGGCTTTGCAGCTCAACCGCTCCTGTTTCCACAACTTCACCGTCTTTGTAGCGTTTCCAGCCAAGAGCCTTTAGTGACAAGTGAGCGTTAGAAACAGAAGCAAGAGCTTTGTAAGGGCGCGTATAAGTTCAGGAATGTTGCAATGAAAATCAAACAAATACTGTTAGATGGGGTTATTGACTTTACCTTAACTTAACACATTCTTTCAGACTAAAGGTGAAAATAATTTCCAGTATTTGTGTGAGTTTAATCATACTTTTCATTATATGCCAAAAAGAGTTTTGTGTCGGCGAACATGCCAGGATTGAAAGGCCGAGGCTCTTGGTATTTGCAGTATTCTCATCGTGTGTTTGTGAAAAGTGGCAAGGTCTTTCTTTCTCTTTTTTCTTTTTTTTTACTCTTTTTGATATATTTGAGCCCAGTCGCTGCACTTCATTGGCGAAATACGTAAATTGAATTGAAATTTGAAGTGCCGAAGACAAACCATTTCACTTCTTGACTGAATAGAAGGTGATCTGGCCTTTAGCCGTGCTAGAACAAGGTATATTTCAGAATACAACCTCTCTTGTTATTCAGTCCCTTTATCCCTGTAGAAGACTGACATACAAATTAAAGACTGGTTTGTCACACCACGGATTTGAAATACCACACTTAATAGGCACTGCACTGGAGAATTCAAAGAACCTAAGCTCTCTGTGTCCTTGAGATGCTATCGTCCAATTTTAAAGCACACTTAAAAGGCTAAATGACAAGCTGCAGCTGAATGCCAAGTCACTAAACAGACTCTTTATAATAGAACCCTGTGCGCGGTATTTTCATCCTTTTGTAAATTTAAAGCACTGAATTTGCGATAGAAACACCAGAAAAGCATTTTGTGCCACCTTCCTCCTTTTGAAACTTGGGGGAAAAAAAACTCTTTCAGACTACCACACTCTCCTTTCCCTCTTCATCCTCTGCCGTTTGCACTGAAAGCTGACAGTGAATGAGAGGTTGCACACAAAAATAACATCTGCACTGATTATGCTACTGGGGGGGAGCCAAATGAATAATTCCTTATATTTCCTGTGTCTGTCTCTTTTCTGTTACAGTGTGACAGCGAGAGTGACATTGACGACAAGGTAAGACTGCTTTTCCTGTGTTTATTCACCCGGCACATGAAGAATCTGAGAGTTGTGAATAACAAATTTGAGCTCTCAACTGAAAAAGGGGAGATAGTTATAGTGTATTGTTAGCGGGGGGAAAAAAAGATAAGGGGTAAAAGAAACTCTGCCGGTCCCAACACTGTTGATCATTTGCATCGTACAGAGCATGAAAGTGACAGGAAAAATGTTGTACATCAAGACGCTGATTTTCAGTGTTGGTTTTCTGTTTTTCATAAAGAAAAAGATATGGTACCTATTATTTTTGGAACACTTTATGCCCAAATATTTCATAGATATGCCTTCAAGCCTAGATCATAGTGTGCGCTACACGCAGTACACTTTAAACTTGAACGTCTTTGCATTTAATCTAGTCGCATAGCGCGTATCACGTCTACCTGCTTGCTTTTCTCAGATGCTAGACTGCAGCATCTCTACTTGAGTTTGTCCCTCTCATGTTTTATTTCCAGCGTAACGTTTGACAGATTTGCAAGTGGAATTCTGTTTAAAAATAAGGCAGAAATTGTTTAACACTGTGAGTTTCAATCGGTTTCACTGTTTCATTTAAACTACTTGTTAGTTTTACTAACTGTGTTTAAATGTGGCTTGACCGTAACCTCCATTTCCTTCAGAAAGTTGGAACTATGAAACCTGGCGTTATCCGAAACTGTGTGTGCTTTTATAAAAAAAATTGCATATAATTTTTTTCAGTGTTGTCATGAAGTTACCGTTTGACAGGTTGACGGATGTAGTCTATCGGTTTCACCTCTGAGTATTTGTAATCATCTTGGAGGTGGTTGGCTGATGGCGGGCACCTGGTTACAAGATGAGACGCCTTTGGGGAACCTTACGCATCCTAATTCCTCCACAGTTTAGCAATTACTGCCTGGTAAATGAATGAGATAGCATGCCTAATCTCCTGTAAGCTTAGCTCCCAGTTCTGTGGAAATGTCTGCAGCTCTCCCTATAAATAATACATTGATAGCAAGCCCAATTTGCATTAACTGTAGCCTGGCAAGTCAATAGGCTTTTATCTCTTCATTGAAGCGAGAAGAAACCGAGGGCGCGAGCTAGTTGACACGACAGAGAGATGTAGCAGGCCTGTCAGTCTCCATACGGCTCCCTGGCAACACTGTGGGTGGAGGAGAGAGGGAAGTAAAGTAGAAGGGAAGCTCTCAGAGTGTTGCCTTCTAAGGGCTCTTGTTTCCCCTTCTGCTCTGTTACTTGAGATAGTTTAATATGGTGTCACAAATTTGAGCGATCCGTATTAAAAGTTTGGTGCTACAATGCTAAACATAAAGATGGTGAGGAGGGAAAAAAACAAGCAGCACTTTGACAGTTTTGCAGAAACTCAGCTGTGTTTCTGTGTTGTTGGTTATGTGTCAGCTTGTCTGTGGACTGGGACGCAATTCAAGACATGGTAGACTGTTAGACATTGCTGCCAAGTTTTCAGCAGTCTGATTGTTGAATTTTGTGCCAATTACTGCACGGTCCAAGAGCCAGATTGTAGCTTCACCTTCTTCTCATACTCTTTTCATTAGTATGTCATGAAGCAGTGTTTTAGCTCGTGAAATCTCTGGGGGGGTGAAAAAAATAGCGAAGTTAGTTTGCACTCACGCTGTAAGAAACGTACTCAATGCATTTTTCTGTAAGTAGAAAAACACGTCTTCCTGACCAGTCAATGTGAATCCTAAAACATGAGCAGCAAAGTAATACTGCAAGTGAAACTAACTTGTGAAAGTTACAAATAACTAAGCTGTCTAAACTCCTGTGTTTTTGTTTTTTTTTGTGTCTCTTCAAGCTTTACTCTCAATTCTTAGTTTCCATTCTCAGTTCTAAGTTTTTTGTGTGAGTGCTTAAAGCACAGTTTCCTGTCAGTGTTAGTATTTCTACTGTTCATACGGTGCAATTGGCTGATCTTGTTGGTAGTGATGGGGATCAATATTCAAAGCCCTTATTGTTTATCTAGCAGAGTGAAATGAATCCTGAAGTTCAGAATTAATGTGCACATAACAAGAGTTTCATTTTTAGAGGCTCAAAAGTAGTAAAACATGTTAAATAAAGATTGTGTTTAAACTGAGATCAGGTGACTGACTTGACTATTGAAGAATATCCCATTTCTTTGCCTTGCAGCATTTGTCTGAATCTGAGCAGAGAGTATAGATCTGCACAGTCACATCATCAATAAACACTAGCGACCACTGGCAGCCATACGTCCCTATGCAACATTCCCTCCACCATGTTTGTTTTTGTAAACTCTGTATTTGCATTCATGAAGGCATCTCTGGATGCATTTTATCTACCAAATGCAAGTTCAGCACTTGGAATGAACTCCAAATCTTTTATCTGCTTAATTTGCTACAAAATAATGAGGGAAGAGGCCTCACCTGGCAATGAAATTATTTTTGAGCCTCTGAAAATGAATAAAAACATATGGGCCTAACAGTACATCACAAAAATCCCTCCTAAATTACTGCTAGCTAATATTATCAGCAAGCTACGTGTGATAAGACTGCAGTAGAGGAACACAAGAACCTACAACAAGTATAACAATTAAGAATGTTCTAGGTACTAGTGCGCTTTCATCAAATGTCCTTGTCAAAGAATAAAACATAAACATAAAAAAACCAACTTTTATGATCTAGGTAAAAATTGAGCCCCAAAGGTAAGTATTAAAGTGTTCTATTGTTCTAATAATGGTTAAGCCCCATTCCCACGAGCGGCAGTATTGACTGTAAACAAAAGATTTCTTTTAAAGCCAACAGGAAATGCAACAGAACAACAGCATAATTCCTAAACGCTGTTTCACTATTTCACTGTTATGGAGTCTTTAAAAAAAAAAAAACAGACTCTGTTGATGTTGATGTATTTTCCAAGCGTGCAAGAAGAAAAGAACATCTGGATAAAGGCTATAGCAGGCCTGCCCTTTTTATTCCCTCAGAAACACATATTACCATAATCAAGGTGATGAGAGTTGCGAATCATCCATATCAAATTGCAGAGGAAGGGAGAAGAATGGGGGAAAAAAATAATTTGACAGGCCATCACCAAAAGCAGGAAAAAAATATGACGGTGTAAAAATTGGGTTCCATGAGGAGAAAGACAAACACTGTCATTTGTAATTGCCTGCACTCAGGATAACTCGACAGTGATAATTTTCTGCAACGTTTTGCTGAAACAGGTGCCAGCTCCTCCCGTATCTTTGCAGTGAAAACAAAGCCTCCTTTCACATCAGATTACCAGCCACCTGAACACCCACATTGTCGGGATTTCACAGATTAACTTAATTAGAATATTGCTTCCAGGTGTGCCCCCAGGGTGCAATCAGTTACACTGTATTTAAATAACACTGACGAGTTGCTGCAGCAAAGTCAGTTTAGATTGCTGCACCTTGTTAAACTCGCTTGGATGAAAGCCATTCCTTTATATAGCATCCGGTGACGTATTTCCAGAGCAAGTCAGACTTGAAATCTTTAGCAACTGCCAGGTCGTTTCTAGTTAAGTGCAAGGCCGCCCTAAGAGATAGCTTCGTGTAGACGGGCCCGCCTCGATGAAACAAGCAATCGGAATTTTGGAATAATGCTCTCATTATTAGCAGTGCTTCTTGGGAGGCCTGCCATCTGGTGTCCGGCATTACATGATGTTCGACAATAAGAAGTATTCAGTGCAGTGTTTAAAAAAAAAAAACATATACCCTTGATCTTGGCTTGTCTTATGCCTATGCCCTGAAGGCATAAGACAGCCCACATAATTAGGAATTCTTAAGTAGAACAGTCTTTCCGCTGTGTTTACTGTTATTAAAGCAACACTTAATGTGTTTGCACAGAGCTCTGCTAAATTAGATGCTTACAACGAAAGTAACCACAGCTTAAATAAGAAGGCATAGCAAGACAGAAACTACACGTTTTCTCGTGTGACTGTGCTGTGGATATGGGAACTAAATACTCGGAGCCTACCTAATGTTAGAATGCACTTATATGCCCCCAGAACATGTATGGAGCTCCTCAAACAGTGGGTTGAGTGAATGGTTGTGCCTGTAGGTGTGCTCTCATAAAAGTCAGTGTTGGGTTAAAGTGTGTAAAGAGCTGTATTATTGAATTGTTTAGATATTTTTGTTTGTCTTATGTGAATATTCAGCATGGTAAGTTTGCTGATTTCGCTTTCCCAGAAATGTCGCTGTCAGCTACCCACCCAACAAGAGCCTGTTTGAAAAGACGCTGAAGATGATTTTGCCTGATGTATAAAAAAACAAGTTGTTGTCTCAGGCTGTTGAAAAAATGTCTAGGAAATATCCTCTTACTTCCAAACATGGTTTCTTTTTGACTGTTTGAAAGTGATTTTAAGCAGTTAACTATTTAATTGAAACTCGTTAAGTCTTACACATTCCATAAACACTATTTCAGCTGCCAAAAAATGTTGAAAACCTGCTTCCATCCCTCTGTATTCCACCTGCAGTGTATGAACTTTCCAGACTTGCCAATCTCTGACACATCTGGGGGACTCCAAGTCAAGACATCATTTTCTGTCATTGGAGAGCCGGAGAAAGAAATGGAGTGCTATTTTATCCCTTCTCAGTTTGTTCGTGCACTCTCCTGGAGTGTCATCCTATCTCCATTAGGCCTCACTTTGCCATCTTCCCTAGCTCCTCCAATTTCCTCGCTATTCTTTCTCCTGTGCAAATATTACAGCGGCCAACTGGCTGTATGCGAAACATTAACGCAGCAGCCTCGGCCGCCGCACTGCCACACAGTGGAGGACACCCCGGTCAGCTAATTCTATTTGGTCCTCTTTGCCGAGCAGTCATTCAGCAGAAAGTGAATCCGTCTCCGGGGGAGTCTCCAAGGACCATTACCACATCCTGTCAATGAGTTCTTTTATGGCTCTGGTGTACTCTTCTACCAGGGCAGCACATGGGCTCTGACTGACACATTAATTCCTCCTCTGCCTCCATATCTTCCTGCAGTTTGCAGAATGAATGCCATATCACCACGTCTAAACGGCTTATCAGTAATGGCTCGTCAGCTAGTAGTATCCTCCCAACTGAGGCGTGGGGGGTTACGTCTTGTAAAGCTAGCAGGGCTCCCACAACATTAACCAAGGATAGGATGGAGGATTAAACCATATCTGTTAACACCACCACCACTTATCTGGTCTTTTTTTTTTATTCAGCGGCTGCTCCTACTTATCATTACGTGTTCATTCTTTACTTCTTTTTCTCTGTCACCATCTTGAAAAAGGAAAAAGCCAATAGTAATATATATTCATGTAGGTATATTCATCCCTGCCCAACCCCCGCCGCTTTGCAAGATCTAGATTGGTCTCTGAGAGTCATCATATTCAATAACAAACAGGCCACGCGCCGGGCTGCTGACAACCTTAACGTTTTTTTTATGGACGGAAAAAATGGACCGGCTTAATGTTTCGACACAAGTGATCATCCGTCCTCATCTCTTTAATGAAATTAGATTAAGTGCACCTGGGAAAGAGCTGAGAAAGCAGAATGCCTCGCCACCGTCTTTAGTCTAAAACCAATTTGCCAGTAATATTCCTTTCCCCCCAGCTTGGGAATCATCGGCCCTGATTTAAAATGGAGGAAGAACGAGATGAGACCAGAGCTGACTGGTTGCATTCAGCTCCCCACAGGCACTGTGAAATTAGAACTGACACCGGCAACACAGGCCTTAATATGGAGATGTCATTTTTTTCTCCTCTCGCTTTTGTCTTTCTCCTTCTCCTTCCTCCCTTCCCTCCGTCATTTTCCCTCTTAGTCAGTTCCTTCCTCATTGCAGAATTGTTTTCACTTTCTGGCTAAGCCCGAAAGAAAAACAAAGCATTAAAGGCTGGAAAATATGGAGAAACATTCAACTCAAAAGATTAACCATTCCCCCTAATTTCTGTATTGTTTGATGTAAAGCTTCCTGTGAGTTTAAGGATTAAGGTTAAGATTAAATTTATGCTATAATCGGCGTCTTAGAGGGAAATAATTCTGACTTCTAGCTTTGTAGACTGGCCAGAAATAAACATGTTCTTCATCAGTTGTTCTCGTGATGTTTATTACATCTAGCTGTTACAATGAACCTGGAAACACTTATCTCTTTGATTTATATTGGGCTGTTTGCAACATGCTCTCATTTATGGTCAGCTCCAGCTCGTATGTGCTCCGCAGACTTTTTTTTTTGTTTTGTTTTGAGTGGTTTTCAAGCAGTGCATCTGTTGTGCATTTAGTGCACAAGTATGCCGTTATCAGGGAGCACATTTGGATTTGCCTCTGAACTGAAGGAGGACACACTCAGCAACATGCAATATGTGTGTGTGTGTGTGTGTATTTGTGTAGCTTGGAGGCAAGTGATACTAAGGGCACGCTCAGCGGTGCAAACCAGCCCCGGTGCATGTTGGGAAGAAGAGGCGTGATGACAGAGAAAGGCTTGGAGTTTCTGCAGGGCCAGCCAGCAGACACAGCCAGCTGACATCAGCGCAGACAGCTTGTCAGTAGCAATGCATGTCATACAGCAATGCGGGGACAGTCAACATGGCCGTGCCATCACTGAGGTGGCACCCAATACCCCGGTCCGGATTCTTTCTCAAAGGTTAGCGCAGATGTTGGCATCACAGATGAAAATAGAAGGTTTGTGGCATCCAAAAGCACGTCAGCCACTCAAAACAGGAGAGGTATGAAAACATAACGTGGCATCCAAACTGTAATCTTCTTTCACTTTACTGCCTTCTCTCAGTGAGGTTGTTTGTGTTGGCAGAGAGTGTTAATAGAACATAGTTGTTCCTTTGTTCTGTTAAAATCATAGCACACACCCTACCCTCTGTCTTCGGAACAGCAGTGCTCTGCTGACTCTTTGAGAAAGGAAAAAAAAATCCCGTCACCACTCAGCCATGTTCAACAGCTTGTGATCATTGTTATTGGGGGAATTATTGTTGCCTCGATGAACACCAGGTTTCGGTATGTGTTTTTCTTCCACCCGGACTAGATCCATTTTTAGAGGCGGTTTCCTTCAAACACTGTTTTTCCCACCTGAGAGCCCTGGTTCTGTAATAGAAGAGTTTTCAGCAACGGCCAGGTGAAACGCTCGATTGAACAATTTTCTGCTAGAGATCTCGTCAGTTCAATGATACGGTAATAGAGAAAGCATGGCGCGCCATATCAAACGAGACAAGTTGTGAGATTTTACACCAGCTGTGATGCCACATTGCATCTAACTGGTACTGTGTCAAAGTATTCGGATCTGTGGAAAATAATCCCGTAACTGCATTGCATTATTTCTGACGTGCATTATTTCTGACGTGCATATTTGTTGAAAATCATCTAGTAGTACCAAAATATATATATATTTTTTTATTATTACCAATAAATGCATTTGTAAAGAGGGTTTCAGCTTGCATTGGATGCATAACTTCATCCATATTTTGCAAAGAATTAAAATATAGAACATGCTGGGTTTTATTTGTAGGCAAAATGCTTTTAATGATACACTGTTACACCAGTTAATGCACAGCCACTTCACAAGAAGTGAAGTAATCTCAATGCATTTGTGTGACAAAACCTTTAGCAGGCAGCTAAACTCACTAACCCTGTGCTAAGTGTGTGTCCACTCTGCTCCAAACCCACATGGCACAGAATTCATTGTTTTTCAAGTGGCCTCTGTTTGAATAACAATCCAAGCTCTATATACATTTTTCCACATGAGTAATAAAAGTAAAATTGACTCCACATTGGATACAGATGTTCTGTGGAAAGAGAATAAGACACAAATGTTTTTGTGTATGTGGATGTAGGATTTGAGCGTTTCTGATCGTGCATAAACATAATGCCAAAGTGGGTTTTTATTCAATAAACATGGTTGGACTGTAATTACTTACACATTTCTTCTGGCTAGAAATGGAAGACAGACTTTGTGTGCGTTTATGCTGGCGCACCAAGACTCGGTCTCAGCCTTGGCTTGTCTGCACAAGGCTTTTTAATGCAAGAGGACTGGCTTTTCCTTCACAACAAATGACATATGCATTCAGGGATAAATATAGAATTCCCTGTTGTTATTAGGAATCAGTACCTTTGTGGGTAATGTTTCCCTGAAGAAGCCCTGCCTTCTCTTTGGTCTGGAATATGAGTAAATGGAGTTTATGTTGACTGTGGCTGCAACAACAAGAGCTTCAATTCCTTTTAAAAAAGTAGCCAGTCAGCAATGTTGTGTGCCACGCTTTCTGGAGAAATTTTATAAGAAATATCAGCACACGTTAATCATAAAGCTATAAGCCATAGTTACTTCTTGAGGCTCTTTTTTTGTCTTTAATTACCTACTGAGGCCAGGTTTCACAACCTGTATGGAAAGGATCATTTTTCAGCCCTCATAATGGTGATGACAGACAATAAAGAAAGTGAGCACTGAGCAGCTTTCCCACCCGCTGAGAGAAACATTTAGCATCATTCTTTTGCTGAACCCTTGAGCATCTCCGGGTAAATCTAAACAATCAGATGCCTGTAGATGGGCTGGAGACTGCCAGACCTGAAGCCCTGCAGGTCCTCACGTCACTTGGGCTCTGGAGGGAACTTTCCGTGGATAAATGTGTATGTGATGTGGAAAACTGAGAACCCCATAGAGCACCCTGAGATCAGGCCCAAATGTACACAGGGGCCAGCTGTCTTCAATTAAACCAGAAACCCCAGCCACGGCAGTCCCTTATGCACAAAAGCAGTCTTTGATGTGCGCCAGCCAGAGGACAAGGTACCGGGCTTCAAAGACCGAGGGAGAGAGGAAAAAAACTATTATATCTTTCATAAAAGTTAACAGGAATTTTCAAGCTGAGGGGGAGAGCAAAGCAGATATTAATGATGGCTGTCACTCATGCTCGCTTGCCAGTTTTTTTCCCCCTCTTCCTATCATTTTGTTAAGCTTTAATTAGTGAACACACCTGGACTGTCACTGAAGTTAACTGTGGAACATTGCCTGCCATAGTTTCGGTGGGCACTGAAGACCAATTTCATGCAGGGCACATTGGCACAACTGAAGCTGGTATGCTTGTCAGTTTCAGCTTGACACACAGAAGTGGTATACCAGCTCTTGGATATGTATGAGGTTTTGAGCTACAGACAGAGATCAGCATTAAAACGGTCTCCCTGCCAAGCACCACAGACACAGGCGGCATGGGCATCCATTAAATTAATTTGACTTCATTAGTGCAGACCTGCTTGGCCTGGGGTGCCCACAGAGATGCCAGAGGGTGGGAGGTAGCGGGGTGGTGGTTGAGTGGCATCAGCCGCTGTGCTCTGAGGAGAGCGAACACATGGCACTGACAGGCGGAATATGGCCCCAGTTCTTACACCGGGACGGCTGCCAAACAAAGGCAACATGCGTCACTGGCTTTAGGGGAGCTCAATCAACACCCGGTTGGAGTATTAACGCCATGTGTGCCGTGCCACATCAGCAAGGAGGCCGCAGGTCGCTGGGCAGCCTACAAGTCAAGCTTATGCACACAGTGAATGTGGCAGGGTGATATGATACAGGGACGCTGCCAACGGGTTGACCCACTGCCATCACCTTCGTGTCTGTTGCCAAAAACGCTCCATATTATGTTATAAAGCCCATGCTTATCTATTGTTGTGTCGTTTGTATAGTTGTGGTCTTTAGTGAGTAAGTAAAAATTTATTTGTATAGCACATTTCAGCGGCAAGGCAATTCAAAGTGCTTTACATCATAAGAACATCAAACAAATGAGCACTAAAATCATTAAAAGCATTAAAACATCAATCAAGTACACAACAAATCATCAAAACATCAGAATCACCACACAGGGAAAGGAATTACTGTTCTAAACACTTCTTTGTATGATTGATGACAAACTAACGTCCTAGGTAATGAATATATATATATATATTACTGCTTTTTACCTAAAATTTGATTTGAGCTGGATCTGAAAGCTGTTCAACTCAGTTGCATCCAGCAGCCACCGAAAGGGGGATGACTGCCCTTTGACTGAGACTGTCTGGACTTTCCTGTCAGTTTGTTTAGCAAGGTTGCATGCCTTGCTTAAAAGCACCTTGACAGCATAGCCTGCATGCTCCCAGTCCCAAGCCCACCTACTGCCACCTTCTGGAGCTGACCTGAGCTCTGCTAGGAGTGGTGCACCTGATAAATACAGTGTGGAAATAAATAAATAATGGGAGGTATTAAGTCCAGATAGGACTGGAAGGTAGCCTGAGGGTGGTAAGTGTTCTGCCTGACAGCAGTGAACACTTTGATCAGTGAGCCCCGTCTGAAGATCGCTTCCACATCTGCACAGGGGGAACGAGCTGTAAACTGCCAAGAAGCATTTTAATGACAGTTGGATTATAAAATGAAAGAGGGCTCCAGATGGCAGGCAGTACAGCGGCTGCAGTTCGAGGGGAGGCTGTTTAAACTGCTTTTTTATTGATAAAATATGGGGTGAAAAATTGTGCAAGGCTTATTAGGCATCCCGCTGTGATGTTGCTCAGCTGGCCAAGCTGTTCAGCATGGCCCTCATCCAAACATGCCTCCATAAATTTTTAGCAGTACCTTTAAATCTGTAAGATCCCTGCTTGTTAAGTTCACCCTAGCTCCCCCAAATCCCCCCACACAGTATTTGTCCTTTAAAAGATTTGCTTGTGTCCTTTATTTGTGAACCAGCAGGATGTTATTAGCTCGACGTAGACTGAGGAGGTTGGAGGGTAGGGGTAGGGGGTTCCCACATAACATGCTCATTATCATCTGCTTACAGCCAGAGTTTACCCCTTAAACAACTTAATTTCTGCATGATTTCATTAGCTTTGCTCTCCTAGTAATAAAGCGAGGCCAACCTTGATAATTCAAGACACTGCAGTTCTGTCTGTACCTAAATACACAGGGTACTGTTCAAGGCAAAAATGGTCAGCTGGGCTTTGACTTGTAATAACTGGCGTCAGTAGTGGTCAGAAGGGAGGAAAGGTTGGATTTAGTGTGGATCGACTTCCAATAAAGCTCAAACTGCATGATTAGTAATCTGTATCAGTCTTTTCAGTGGAAAGGTGTGAGCTTACTCAGTAATGAAACCCTTTTCAGCTAAGTCAAGCCGAGGCTTCGTGAATGCATATGCTGGAACAAGCCTTGGTCATTCATTTGGGGGTGAGTGATGTCGATGAAATTGTCATCTTCTAAATATGTTTCTGTCAGTTAATATTCCCTTACACCAAAGTGGCCTAATGCAGGTCTTTGATTTGGAGCTCAAATTGAATTTACTTGAATAGGCCGCGTTCAAAAGCCGCGAAAAGTCCATGGTATCAGTAAAAGGGATCGCTAAAAGCCATCTTAACTCCTTCAAAATCTATACATGTCACATCTATGTCTTTCACTCTGGAAAAGTGGGCTCTCTTCCACTGAGATGTGTTGTTATCCATGCTCTCACTGCTAATTTAAAACCCATTTAAGCTGATAGGGTGGTTGACTGAAGCGCTGTTTTAATGCCCTTGCAGAAATTGACATACACACCGCTCTTCCTACCTTCTGAAAACAAGCTGTCCCAATTTATATTCCATAACTACCACTTCAAGGCCAACTTGCCGCGCCCCCATTCCACCCTCACGCCTATTCATGGCGTCAAAGACAATTACTGTCGACATCACATCAAATTACAATTGTTGGTTTGCTTGTTTGTCTCGTTATGTGACTTGAAAACTGCCATCTTCTACCCAGGGAATGTCCCCTCCCTTCTGCTCTCCTCCCTTTTGCCCACCCTTATGGGTTTATGCACACTGACACACATAAATCCCATCCCAGCGCAGAGAAGAGAAAGGACAGGCAGGCGGCAGCCTAATGGACTAATTTGTAATTGCGATTGAGAAGAAGCTGAGTTGCTGGATGTGTTATAATTTGACAGCTCTGAGCCGGACCGTGACGCTTCAACCACAAATGTTTCCCTCCCTCCTCCTTTCTTTCCCACTCCTTCAAATGCTTTCTTTCTTCCCCTCCATGGAGAATAGTCAGAAAAGAAGGTGATGGGAGAGATGCTTTCGGCACATTCTGCTACTCAAAGCTCCCGGTTCTGTCATATTACTTTTTTTTCCCTCTCCACCCAACCCTCCCACCACCACCACACACACACACACACACACACATCCCCACCACCTCTCCTCGTTCTCTACCTTCACATGGATCCCCTAGGATAGAATAGGCAAAGCATCTCAGAGCATTCAGATGCGTTTGAAGTGCAGGACAGATGGGAGGCTCGAGGGACCGTAAAAAATGAATCGAGGCTAGTAATAGGAGAGATGTTTTGAATCCTCTCCCCCATAAGTTATTTATCAGGGGCCCTTAGTGGTAGAGGAAGACTTCAGAGTGCTCCCTTAATGTAGCATCTGATGACTAGTAGGGGGGCTGTTCCAGGAAGTACTGTTGTAAAACAGGAGGAGAACATTAGCAGGGAAGCCTCTCAGGGCCTGGGCAAAAGAGAGGAACAACACACAGGGCCACGCTTTCCCAGCATGCAACACAGGTCAGAGAAGAAATGTTTTTCTAATGTATTATGACATTTGTAGCAGAGGAACCGCAGAGGTAGTATGCCAGCTAACTGAACGGGTAATTCAAAGAAAAACCACCAAACTCAATACAGCAGTTTATCTCTTCAAACACAGAGACATCACCTTTGACCTTTTTTGACCTATAGCCTTAGAGTTATTTTGTTTCTTTTAATGCAGCTGCTAAGATTTGATGAATTAGATAAACAAAATTAGGCAATATTTGCATACTTGCGTGACACAGTTTGTAAGCTGATTTGTTGTCAGCTGTCATTTCAGTGTTTCTCAATATGCCGTTCTCTGACACAAACTGCTTCACTCTGTAATATCAGAAATGAGCACTTATTTTACCAACAAGAAACCAATAAGGGTCTCACCACAAAGAGCGTATCACTCCAGTAATGGTCCAGGCCAACCAGGGAAGTCTCCAATCACAGGAGACTAATGGCCTCTGAACTGATCACTCGGGTTAATAAAGACCAGCTAATGACATCGCTGCTTCGTTTGTGCTAATTGCTCTCCACAGACCTCTGCCGTGGCCCGTGCCTCCTGAGCATCTGTCACGAGGCATATTCCCCGACACAGCTCAGACCCTGGCCACGGCCCCAAACCAGGCACACCGCCAGACACAGTTGTCCGCTGGTGTCCTTTTACCGCACTAGGGCGAGGGGTGAAAATACATTGTCTAACTAATGCAAACTGTTTGTTTTGGTAAACTTGTGCCTCGATAACACTGATGTGCCCACAGGTGCATATAGACCTCAGACACGCATTTTTAAAATATAGTAACAGTATTACTTTGTCCATATTAATAATCAAGTAAAAAAATCACGGGCAATTTTGAGATCTACATTTATCTACAATCATCTGGAGGAAAGTTAGGTGCTCTGCTGTATCTATTTTTTTTTTTGCAGAGCTTTTGATGTAGATGCAGCAGTGGCCATTTTGAAGCACTGACACATGGTGCAGCATTACAATGGGCAGCAATTTGCATATCATTTCATGTTGGGGATATTAGATTAATGGCTTGTGACTAGTGTGATGAATACTAATTTAGCCTTAAATCATGTCACCGTTCAGACATTAACTGCCTGCCCAACAGGGAGCACTGCAGCCAGACATTTTATAAGGTCAGCTAACTTCTTTGGCCAAGTTCTTCCTGTTCCTCATCCGTTCTAGGCAGTTATGGGATTTGTAGATGTTTGCTATTCTAAGGACTGTTACCTTCACTGTTAATGCAATATAAGCCCTCCACAGGGGTTAATGTCATTTCCGTTTACCCTAGGAGACAATGAAATCTGCTGATAGAGTTAGGGAAGCAGGGATAAAAATCATAAATGTTGCAGAGGTCCCAGCACCCCCCCCCCAATGGCCACAATTTGACTCTCAGCGTGCTGGCCCTCAGTGTTGCCAGCTTTTGTGGCCACAAGGCGTAATGATGTTAATGTTGTGTGAAAAGGCTACAGAGATAGGTAGGCAGAGAATCGTGCAGTGTTTTACTGCAATCAGAGGCTGTTTGGACTCATTCCAACAGGTTATGCAGTAAGACCACATATAGGGCCTGAGCCCAACATAAAGGAACAGAGGACTGAAACCAGGGCTCAGCACTGCTGACTGTCCACGAGATTCTTCATTAGTGACCAGCTGTTTGGGCTGATTTTCTGTTATGTTTGTATCAGGAGAACTGAAGTGAACTGACTTGATAGTTAAATGTCTGTTGCTGTTAAGGTTCATTTGATATGAGTATATAAAGGTCATGATCTAAGTTCTGATATTTTGCTTTAAAATAGCATAGAATAATGGAAATTTTGCCAGAGTTTCACCAGGATGCTCGACTGCCAGATATTTTGCTTTTGGAGTTTTTGTCTTTCTTATATGTAATGCAGTAATGCATGCAATGTCTATATGGATACTGCAGCGTTGAATGGTTCAGCCGCTTTACACTAAAATGTTGGGAAAAAAATAAAAAGTGCATTGTTTTATCATTTGTCCCTAACAGGCCCTTAGACTGTGTTTGACAAGTAAAAAGCTGTGAGGTAGTATAAGGTGCTCTTATTGAAGTATAACAAAGCTGTGTTGGTTAAGATATTATAAGGCAAAGCTTGAATAGGGATTCAGATATATTGTGATAATTTAATCATTTAATATTCTGCTACAGTAGTCATGCTGTACATTTTGCATGAATGTCCAAGTATTATGAGCCTTTCCTTGTGAGTATATTGAGGGTTTTTTTTGCACATACTGGAGTATGTGTGTGTGTGAGTGTATGTGTCTGTCACTTTATTCAATCTCCTGAGAGTAGATGGCTAGCCAGGAGTATGGAGGGAGGAAGTGGGAGGGTGTCCAGAGGGAGCTGTTTGATTGATGTGTTTTGGGGTGGTGGATGTGTGTGGGTGGAGGGGGGTACGGGATGAGGAGGGGATAGGAGCTTGATGGGACTCTGCCGCAAGAGGGAGGCACGGCTTTTAAGTGGGGGAGGAGGGAGCCTTAACAAGCCCTAGATTGTTAGTGACAGGCAGATACTTCAACACTTAAAGTAGAAGGTTTGATTTAATCACAGAGCTGTCATTTGTTATTTGTCTGGCTTGCTCCACCAGGGCCACGGCTGATCAACTGCCTGGTCCCAAGAGAGCCCTTTTTCCCCCTGTAATGTCTAAATCCCCTGCACAAATTACAGGCCTGCACCTCCCATTCCCACCCCTCCACTCCCCTCCCTGCTTCAATCCTGCCATGTTAGGAGATGAAGGCCAGACTAGCGGATTCGCAAAGAGAGAGAAGCAGGTTGGCAAGATGTGAGCAAGGAAAGAAGACAGGTACAGAAATGAGAGAGGGGGAGATGGAATGGCCTCAGGGCCTCTAAAGATCATTAATAGGACTGTCAAGGAGGTTGCCAGTTGGTTAGCTTATCATAAATAAGAAATGAGCTCCTCCCTTCTTGCCCATTCTAGTTCATTAATAATGCTGGCAGCGGCTATTTTGTTGCATCGTACTTTGAAGGGAATTAAGACAGGGAGATGGAGGCATGATGATGGGAAATTTAGGGATGAACGGGCCTCACTTTCCTGCCTCAGTAATCTGATAGGACAGTCTTCCAAATTACCAATGAGACCCCAATACTACAGCACAGACTCAATTAATTCCACAGCCAGTTAGGACTGTAGGAACCAATAAGGAACCAATAAGTAAAAATACTGTACACTTGAAAATGAAAACGTAACTTCCCCACAGCATTATTATTTTCCACGTTTGTGTTGTTGAGTAAAAACGTAAATGAAAATGTAATAATCCAATTTCCATTTTTATTTCCACACACTTGTATAATCTGTGTTCAGACTGAAGTGAAAATGGAAGGCTGTTGATTTTCAGAGTCGTGCCTTTCTGTGCGCTGGACGACATTCAAATATCAATTAAAAAAATATACATAAAATGAAAAGAATCCACTTTTTTAACAATTAAAATGAAAAGAAAATAGAACTCATTTAGAACTTAACCTGGACAATATAGAAACGCAATAAGCGATACAGTGTCCTCACCTCCATTTACATGTCACCAAATGCAGTCTCTCATTCTTTGGCTCTTCCATTAAGACATCACCTCCTCGTTCAGCTCTGGTTTAAGGACAAATCCACTCTGAGGAAAGGAAATAAGGTTTGTCCCAGGTTTACACAGTAAAAGCACATGTGGCAGTCTCACAGTTGTCTTCAAGGCTGCCACACATCACTGGCAATGCTGCTGAATTTCATTATCCAAAACAGACTATTGTGCTGTTGGGTATTGTAAAGCAACATCACCTTAACTAATGCATGGTAGATGTCTAATTGGGTTCCCTGTTGTCTCCCAGTTATGTTATAGTGGTTAGTAGTAGTTAGCAGGTTTTATGATAGTTTTCACTGTGTAGAACTTTAAATATCTGTCACACCGACCATGAGCTGTTTTTAAAGGCGAACAGTGCGCAAACTTGGAAATCAAAACTAAAGAGATCTCCACTGATTGGAAGTTTTTCTGCTGCTGTAGATGGTGTCAGTCCAGTCTCCTGCCAGTTGATCTGCACCTAACAATGAAGCGCTGCACAGCAGGCAGTTATCTGGAATCTGTTGTTGATGCTCACATATTTCCTTTTTGCCAGGAACCAAAACAGCATATCTGCATTATTATATTATAAAGACATATTTAGTGAATCCTAATAACAGTTATTTTATTTGCTAGTTTGAGTTTTAGATATGAATTTATGTCTTTTCATTTATAAATTGTAATACAGAATATTGAATATTGTCGAGCAGGTTGAGGTTTAAGAAAATAAAATTTCAAAAGCTGTTTTTAACTATTTTCCTTTTCAGCTTGTTGGAAAAATGCAATTTCATTTCATTTGTGACCTGAATATTGTTTTGTTCAAATGGGGAAAAAAATGCATTATCTGTTATGTGTAATTTTCAAATTCTAATTATTATTTGAATATTGTCCACTGTACATCACGGTATGACTTTGAAAAAAAGAGCGTGTCAAAATGAAAACCTAAATTGGATTATTTTATTTTTTAATTAACACGCACATATGAGGAAAAAATACAATGCGTTTGCAGAAATACATTTATATTCAACTTTGCAATGTAATCGTAAAATGTTCCATATTTGAGTGGTTGAGCAGAGAAGGAGGACCGGTGTCAAAGAAGGGATGATGTAGTCGGTGACTGTTAACTTTGATCTTTAAGGATCTGGTTCTAGTACGTGATGGTCAAGGAATGTATATGACATCCATTCCAGCTCACCACTCTCTTGGGATCTGGAGAGAGAGGGGGAAAAAACATCACCTGGAAAGACTGAATGTGATGAGAGAGGTCACTGGTTGTTAAAGAGAGAGCGGAAGCAGGTTCAGAGGGGTCACCCTTCAGGTAAAAGCATTGCTTTTTAATTAGGCTGAAAAGATATTATTCTTTTATAAAGGCCAGGGGCTTGGTCGCTGTTGAGGCTGTTAGCAGTCAGTGCCGCTCATTAACCCTTCTTCCTGCTTTCCACTCTCAACATGATTCCATCTGAGAAGGCGTAGATGAAAGGCTCAGCCAGGCCACAAATGACAGGAGGGGCATCTGAGTTTTTGTACTCTCTACTACTCTCTTTTATTCTCACTTTCTCTTTCCCTTTGTCTGGTCACCAACATTTTAAGCTGCTTTGCTTGTCATGGATAATGTTCCCTTTCTCTCAGGTGAGCTGCTGGGAAGGTGGAGTAAAATAACCTTTGGAAGTGTCTTTCAGATGCCATTCACCTGGTTGGCAAACCTGGCAAAGGTACATGTTGCTATTGTTTTGAAGTGTTCAGAATAGAACATGGCTTCTCCTAAGGACAATTTTACTTTAGGTCAAAGCAAGTACTCAGAAGACATATTTTTTCACAGATTGCTATGCACCAGGAGCATTTGTATCTATTTGGGGGGGGGGGCTTTTTTTCCTTCCATATATACTTCCTAGACATCAAACACAGTCGAGGGGGGGGGGCAAGAGAGAGACAGAAAAGGCATTGCAAAGAGAATAGCAGGAGGCCAGCGCCCAGAAAGCATGATGTATGATTTTATTCATTCCTCCTTCCTGTTCCTGATTAGGGGCCTTTAAACTGTGATCGATTGACCCTCAGACGAGCCTCAAATCAAAGGCAGACACTGTATGTGCTGAGTGAGAGGGAAACACATGGAGGCATTAGAGGCATGTGGCTCTGAGGTGCACAGCAAGAGGTTGATTCACTTTGTGCAGGCCAGCTAGAGAATAGGATGACGGCGATGGGGGGATGTGGGGCGATGAAAAACCATGGCACACATTTATATGCTGACGTGTATAAATTCATGTCTGCGCTCCCTGAGAGCACATACAAAGCTGTGAACACACATAAGCATAACCTCAACTGATTTTGTGTGTGTGTGTGTGTGTATGTGTGTGTGTGTAGTCAGTGGTCATGCCTCCAAATAACAACACAGAGGCTTTAACAAGCACGTTCACATGTCGCCTCTACTGGGCTTGTCAACCCAGAGGCTTAAACTCCCATCATTCACTCCACCATATCCTCATTTTACTTGAGCTCATCTAGTCCCTCTGCATTTTATCCAACACCTCCCATCCTTGCGGTCTTAAATCTCCTGAGATGAGCCCCAGTCTTCAGGAGATGAGCACACTGCAAACAATTTATGATGCCTTTCTAAGGAAGTCAGAGCTGGCCTCCATACCTTGGGGATCTTTTTTTTCCCTCTCTCCCTCTCTTTTGCAGTGCTGCCAAAAGAACATTCTGATATGTAATCTCTTGCTGAAGGAATGGCAGACAGACAGACACATGTGCACAGTGCACATTTGTTTTCCTGCTCTTGACCTACGATTGAGTGTAAAGCTACGGAGAGAGAGAGAGAGTGAAAGAAAGGCTGCCTTACAACAGATGGTTCTCCTTAAGGAGCTGAGATGAAACTCTTTGTGTTACAAGTCCTCTTTGGTCTTTTTTGAGACTCCAATCGGTTCAGGCCCCCCTGCTGGGCTGCGTTCCAACATGCTGAGGCCAAATGAATGCATAGGCATGCACACACATACACACACGCTTTTGAGCATCTGATGCATTGTCTCACCTGTCTTCTTGCTTTGAATTATTGAACAAACTGAATTCCAGTCAAGGCTAATAAATTGTCCTTGGAATAGTTGTGGAATGAGACCGAAATTGCCGGACTCGTCATTTGACATTATGGATGATTGCGCTGGGACTATGAATTTTCCATAACAATTCAATGTAATGCAGATTAGAAGAATACAAATGCAAATCTGCTTAAAGCTGCGGGTATTGCCGCAAGTAATGGAAAATGCATTGTTCTATTAGTGCGCAATAGCAGACGCGTAATATAATTTTATGAGATGCATTGCGATTATCAAGGTAATGTAAGCAACCTTTGTCCTTTGTAGTAGATGTGTTCACTGATGGGCTACATTATTGTTATTATGGTGGCTTTAATGAATGATCACTGCGAGTCTCACCCTGCAGTTTGTTACGACTGATAATCTAGAGCCTCCAACAGATTGATGTTGAATCTGAATAGGAAACGGAGTGCACATCAGCCGAGGCCTATCTCAGAAGGAGGTTGGGGGTGGGAGAGATTGCATTCTAGCCAGACTGATGGCATCACTTCTCAAAGCACACACGCTCGTGACAAGTAAACTGAAATCATCATTGATGTTATTTATTTTCAAATGCTCCCCGCTTGACAGGCGACATCTTGTTCGGCACGCATCCCAAGGGAGGCCACGGTGCTCAGCATTTCTCGGCTCCATCACGCGCAGACAGCCGCTCGGTGCTGACACCAAAGGAGTGGGACTCACTAGAGACTTGCTCTGGAATTTGTCACAATCCTGCGCCACACGAAGAAAACACAAATGCACTCAGCTCCTTGTTTACACACATTTCCAGATCTGTCGCAATACTTGTCTCCCACCTCAGCATCTGCCACAACACTAGAAAACAAGAGGTTGTTTGCCAAAAAAAAAAAAAAAAAAAAGAAAAAATTAAAGATTTTTTTTGTTATATAAATTTAAAAAAAAGTTT